>JAXGGA010014092.1:0-33125 GCA_038373865.1 Uloborus plumipes | reverse complement strand
GTTACTAATGGTAACTTCCTTTTAATATAATTCCAATTGGTATGATAGTACGGTTTTGTGAAAATAAATTGCGCTTAAACGTTCCTGTGCGGACTACCATAACCATTAGAACAGCCACACCAAACTATTCATAAATTCAGTGGGAAATTAATTGACTTCATTTACTTCTTTACACTATACTATTATTGTTCATTTCTCACTTAATAATTTTTAAATCATGCATAAAAATTTACTTTCATGCAAATTAAACCCATTAAAGTGTACATACAGCTTATTCTTTCATCATAATTTCATTATCCCATATACTAAATAAGCAAATTGGACGAGATCATTTTCATAACCACCTTGCTCTGTACGCAACAGCAATTGTTTACGACCAGCAAGCTGTGCATGTATCAGGACCAAGCAAACAACTCTTTTACGAGCTTTTATAAACTAACATCTGGCGAGAATTTATTTGGCAGCTTTATTTGTCCCAAATCATGCTAAGAGATTCGGTGCGATCGTCCTGCAGCCTAACCTGACCAAACATCTCATCAAAGCTTTCCATGTATTGTATTAATAGCTCGGCCATTATGCCTCGGCAATTATGACTCGGCCATTACAGCATCCAGCAAGGTAACTGGCTCTTCCATCCTTGACCAAACAAAGTCATAAAACTCCAAAGATCTCGGGAAAAATGGGAATCGGGGTTTGGCAATCACGCATACTCAAAACGGGCAGTTGGTCAAACAATGCGTCATATGTCACAGACATCTGGCGCCAAATGAAGTGATATGACAATTAAACCCTTTGTTTTATGGGCGAACATCTCCGTTGGAGGTAAAGTCATTGTAGAAATTTCGAAAAGCGTAATATTCCATTGTTAGGGAAATAAAGTTTTATCTTTGCATTCGCTTTTCTGAAATAGGAGGGTTTGCGAAACACTATATTCTGCATAAAATGCAACAAATATTGGTTTAAGGTAGTTTTCCATGTGTAGTTCATTTGCCTCTTGCGTGGTCTTTGCTGATCCAGGCACATTATAATGATAAATAATAATAAAAATGTATACCCTTTTTTTCGGGCTTTCAACAAAAGCCTACTTTTATTGAAACAATTTATTCCACATGCCATTTCTCACAAGGTTCAAAGTTCTCCGAGGTAGAAGGATAACTTCGAGCTCAGTTAATAATTAATTTTTATTCGCTTTATGATTATTTTTTCTTAATTTTGGATAAGTGTAAAACAGTTTGGGAACTTTGCATTAGCTTTTATGCCAGTAGATGCAAAATAACACTAATACGGGAAGTAAAAATAGAGAAATTGTGCAATCAGAATTGTACAAATGTAATAGAATGGAATTGCGCTGTAGGACAATTTGACTTGAACGAGAAATGGGTATAATACGAGTTTTTCTCGAGTGCGTATCTCATAGTTAACGCAAACTTCTTACCCGAAACGCTAGATTTTTGAGGAACGAAGGGTGTGGCAAAAGCACCGGTTTCATTTTTGCCTACTAAATATTGGCTTCGTGAATGGGCTTTGATTGCTGTAGAATCAATGCAGGTGGAAATTTCCACTCCGTACCGATCAAAACCTCGCTTTGTTAGTGTGTTCGAACAACCACTTCATATTTTATATAATTTTTTTTTTTTTTTCATTCTGAATGTTGAAGAAAATTTAATGCAATGGCACCTAAAGCTCATTGCTCCATCAGAAAATAGCTAAGATCGGAAGGGCAAGTTTTCTTACTATTTCTGAAAGATTCTGTGCATCGTAAGGGTGTTTTACGTTAAGTAATACAGCTTTAAAGTAAAATTAAATCATAAGTAATGATGAAAAATAAATAGATAAAAAGAAATATGAATTTAGTCTTTGACGTAAAAAGGCTCACGCAGGAAGTTTAGATTTACGTAAAAGAATCTTGGAACGCATCCCCCGCTAAGACTCGTTAGCATTCAGAGACTTTTGACTGTAAAGATGTACGAAGTTGATAGTGACGTTTGGTATGTACATGTAAAGTACAAGTGTAAAGACGTGCGAGGCCAAGTGATACTCAAATGTGAAAATTATTATAGAAAAAGTGGTATAAACGTTACTGCATTATATAAGATGAAATGTATTCCTGGAAAACTCATGCTTATCAATCGTATTTTGTCAGCAACTGATCCAGTTTTGCAGACAAACCTGAACAAAGAGATTTAGTAACAGCTAACGTAACAACGGACATATTTTGACAATGAACTTGTGAATATGTAAAGACGATGTGTATCGAACTCACGTTTGGTCCATTTTCGTCGTAAAAATACCGTTGGGATATAGGTTACGCTTCGATAGAAATCTTCTGTTTCAATATATATCGTCACAAAACCAGTAATCTTATTGAATTAAAGGCAATAGACAAACTTTTATATTTCGCTTGCTCCGGTGACCTACATAGTCATGTAGAACTGCAGGGTTTTTTTTTTAATATTATACATAGATATTAGTTGACTAAGTTATGGTTTCTGAATGTGAGGAGATGATTAGATGTAGGTTGGAACTGGTAATCGTTGTAAGAAAATTAGTCTCTTGTTTTCAGTGATGAAATTAATATGGATCCTAAAGTACTTAACATGCTAAAATACAGTTTTTATAAAGTGATCCAATCATCCGACTTTTTCCATGAAGCTTATAAAATTATACCATTACGATTCCGAGCCGGGCCCTAGTTTTCGACTAGGGTGAAATGGACTCTCGTATGCCCTGAATACAGTTCACTGCATTTTATTTGCAATCTCAGCAGCTTTAATACAGTCGACGCTCGTTATGACGACCACACGTTATAAAGACCATTCTAATATAACGACCGGCGAGAAAACCCCCGACTGTATCCCAATATACTCTATGTTCTACCTCTTATAGTGACCACTCGTTATAAAGACCATTTTCTGTAGGACGGAGACTGTCGTTATATCTAGCGTCAACTGTATTAAAATAGGTAAAAATTGTATGTGTTTGCTGAGCCATAGCTGCGTAAAGCAAAACAAAGGTGTCAAATCTTTCACCGCGTATTATCAAATCCGCGTAAAAAAAATCGCGTAAAATGAGGGTCAATTGTTGCTGTACCTCTGTTTTAAATTGTACGATGCATGAAAAATTAATGTCTTGGCATGAAGTTTCAACATTTGCAAATACGCATTAATGTACACCCGACGCTTATTTCCTTCATTTGTGATTCTAATTTCACTGCTACTTGAAAGGACGTAATAAGATAAAATATAATAGAAGATCAGCGTACGGAAAACTACCCCCCCCCCCTTTACGTGAGTTTGAATTATCATAAATCATTTGATACTTCTATTTTACACTAAGTTGCTTCGAAGAAAATGCCTTTGTATGTCATAATGAAATATCAGCCCATGTATAAAAAAAGCGACGAGGAAAAAAAATCATTATAGGATTATATTTCTCCTTAAATCCTTGTGCATAAATTGGAGAGTAAATTAGCCCTTTTTTTTTTGAATGTATAAATGATTTTATCAAAGAGGTTTGACACTGTTTTCCTTTTAATATGTTGGCTCGTTTTCATGCTTATCCCGGAAATTATTTTATAATTGGCTATTTTCTCAAAGGGATTATTCTTCGGTGATTCACTAACTAAGCACGCCGCTTGTTGAATCATTTTTTAAAGCTGACTGCTCGTGATGCCATTCTGAAAAAGTAATTTTCAAAAATTTTGCGCCATTTTTGACGCGGATGCTTTTAAATCATTTACCGCCATAATGATTTCTGTCAAGATATTTAGAAGAAAAGTAATCCAATCAGAATAAGAGCCGCTGGCAAGAACTTTTTATTATTCTAGTTTAGATTTCTATGTCGTACGGATTTAAGATCGTTTGCAAATGAATAAAATATAGTGAAGTGTGTTTTTACTTTCCATCTTCTTATTTGTTGTTTTTGAATGTTTTACGAATTGAAATGGAATTTGTGAAGTTGTTTTTAAAAAGCTTTCAGTTTTATTTAGGCAAATTGATTCTCAAAAGGTAGCGTTCGTTTTGTTTGCATTTTTTCTTTTGCAAAATTTCAGTTTGCTTTTGTGTTTTAAAACTATTTATTCAACCGTAGCTTTTTTTTTGCAGAAAATCTGAATTGAAACAATGAAGTAATGATACGTAAAATATAACTAACATAAAAAACAAAAAGAAATGTATTAATAATAATGTGACATCAAATTTAATTCAAAAAGCGTATACTTATGGTCCCAATAGTTTTTACTTTTTTCTCGTTGATGCTGTTGCTGAAATAGCTTTCGAATATAAAAAAAGTCATACAAAAATATGATAGTTACTTTACAAAACCTTTTCATCTTTTTCACCCACAGAAAACAGTTCAGTTTGTGAAATGGAAAGTTTTGAAGAAAACAATAAGGACATTCGGCTCTGACATTCAAAATAATACAAAAAAAAAAAAAAAAGAAATAAAAAAAAGAATCTTTTTGAAGTGTTGGTAATTTAAATGAAAAATTCAACTACGATCTTGGAATCAATGATTTTATTTTTCTTTCTACCAACATTTTTTTTTATTTTTCCCGTTTTTTGAAAACTCGCAATTACTGGTTATCACAAGCAAGAGTTTGATTTGCTTTTGAGCGATTCCATACCAAATCACCGAAAAAAAAAAAAAGTTGGTCGCACGACCGACTCGGATTTTTTTTTAATTTGGTACACAGATTGATGGTATAGAGGTATGAAAAAGCCCAAAAGGAAAGTTACCTGCTCGACTTATTTTCTGAGATACATGCCCTCAAAGTTTGTCCGCCACGTCAAAATACTAAAAAAGTGATGTTATTTAATCATTTTTTATAAAAAAATCGTACTCATGCAAAATAAAAGTGTTAGATATCTATGGAAACTAGTTACTCCAGGCATTCTGAAAAAAAAAAGTACTAGAAGGTTCATAATGAAAATTGCCAAGGTACAGGGCTCTTTGAAGTTGTCACCACAAAAACTTGATTTTGCAGATTTTGCTAAAATTCAGGCATTTATTACAAAAAAAGGCAAACAAAACCAAAGGTTTTCTCACTTTCTGGTAGTGTACAGGTCCTCCCTGTAAATTGCTACGCAATAAATTTTTTGGGTTTCTCACTCCTTCTTGGAAATATTTTAGCTTAAAGATAAGCTGTAAGGCAAAAAATGCGTTTTTGGCCATCTTGGCAGCCATTTTTCTCATAAAGGGGGAGCAGTAGAAACTTTAATTTTTTTTTAAACAAGCCACTGATATGTTAGCTATTCACAGGAAAAGAGTTTACTTTTGGTTATTGCCTCCATTAAGAGATATCCTGCTGACAGTATGTGCATGTTTTTTACGACGACCATATGCTTTTGTTCCCCCTCTCATGGACTTAAATTTAATTAAACCAAAAAATAATGATATATTTATTATTAGCTGTATTATCTACCCAATATGTCATGAAATTTAATTTATTAAATCATTGAACAATAAATTAGATAATTGATGAAAACAAGAAAAAGTATTTCTCTGATGCCTGAGCATTATGCATTCATAATTATAAAGCACTAAATACTTTCTTGAGAAATTAATTAACATAAATGAGCTCTAAATAGTTATATTATAAGCAATACCCAATCTTGTGATTGGGATACTCCTGTTTTTAATTGAAGAATTTCTTGAATATCACATGAATATCAGGAAAATGAATGAGGTCTTTTCGTTTGATGTAGGATACTTTATGACAAATTTCATTTGATGAGCTACTAACTGAGCATGGTGATAAAGAACTATTAATTTCAGCATCGAATTCCATTTTACCTTATTAACAGTTAAATATTTATAAAATAATTAAATAAATAATTTGATATAAAGCCATGCTTGAAGAATTAAAATTAGTGCAATTAATTTATTCCCATACTGATCTTTACAAAACTGACATGTGTTGAGCACTGATAAGAACTGACAAGAATAAGTTTACTCACTAAAATACTAGTTCACAGATACTATAAAGCGTACATTCTATTTTCTACAAAATAATACTGCAACAAAGAACAAGGGTATAAAGGGGTAGGTACTAAAGAATTTCTTGAAAAATCAATTAAAATAAAGGAGCTTCGAATATTTATCTCATAGGCAATACCCAATCTTGTGATTGGATGTTCCTGATTGATGGCTATAAACAGGAGGATACCCTTGCTCTTTGTTGCAGTATTATTTTGTGGAAAATAGAATGTATGCTTTATAGTATCTGTGAACTAACATTTTAGTGAGTAAACTTTTTCTTGTCTGTTCTTATCAGTGCTCAACGCATGTCAATTTTGTAAAGATCAGTATGGGAATAAATTAGTTGCACTAATTTTAATTCTTCAAGCATGGCTTTATATTAAATTATTTATTTAATTATTTTGTGAATATTTAACTGTTAATAAGGTAAAATGGAATTCGATGCTGAAATTAATAGCTCTTTATCACCATGCTCAGTTAGTTAGCCCATCAAATGAAATTTGTCATAAAATATCCTACATCAAACGAAAAGACCTCATTTATTTCCCTGATATTCATGTGATATTCAAGAAATTCTTCAATTAAAAACAGGAGTATCCCAATCACAAGATTGGGTATTGCTTATAATATAAATATTTAGAGCTCATTTATGTTAATTAATTTCTCAAGAAAGTATTTAGTGCTTTATAATTATGAATGCATAATGCTCAGGCATCAGAGAAATACTTTTTCTTGTTTTCATCAATTATCTAATTTATTGTTCAATGATTTAATAAATTAAATTTCATGACATATTGGGTAGATAATACAGCTAATAATAAATATATCATTATTTTTTGGTTTAATTAAATTTAAGTCCATGAGAGGGGGAACAAAAGCATATGGTTGTCGTGAAAAACATATACTGTCAGCAGGATATCTCTTAATGGGAGAAATAACCAAAAGTAAACTCTTTTCCTGTTAATAGCTAACATATCAGTGGCTTGTTTAAAAAAAAAGTTAAAGTTTCTACTGCTCCCCCTTTATGAGAAAAATGGCTGCCAAGATGGCCAAAAACGCATTTTTTGCCTTACGGCTTATCTTTAAGCTAAAATATTTCCAAGAAGGAGTGAGAAACCCAAAAAATTTATTGTGTAGCAATTTACAGGGAGGACCTGTACACTACCAGAAAGTGAGAAAATCTTTGGTTTTGTTTGCCTTTTTTTGTAATAAATGCCTGAATTTTAGCAAAATCTGCAAAATCAAGTTTTTGTGGTGACAACTTCAAAGAGCCCTGTACCTTGGCAATTTTCATTATGAACGTTCTAGTATTTTTTTTCAGAATGCCTGGAGTAACTAGTTTCCATAGATATCTAACACTTTTATTTTGCATGAGTACGATTTTTTATAAAAAATGATTAAATAACATCACTTTTTTAGTATTTTGACGTGGCGGACAAACTTTGAGGGCATGTATCTCAGAAAATAAGTGGAGCAGGTAACTTTCCTTTTGGGCTTTTTCATACCTCTATACCATCAATCTGTGTACCAAATTAAAAAAAAAAATCCGAGTCGGTCGTGCGACCCCCATTCGGTGATTTGGTATGGAATCGCTCTTTTTTTTTTACTTGATTGTAATTAATTTTGTTTTCTCTAAGAAAAAAGTAGAAAAAAATTGCATACTAACAATTAGTTTACTTATTTCGAAACAGGTAACGTTGTGTTTTTCTATAATATGGATTTCAGATTTTTCTTTTTCCTTTTTTTAAGGCTATAGTGGACACAAAAAATGTTTTTTTTTTTTCAATTATTGATTTAAATGTCTAAAACTTTGTGCGCTTGTATATTTACTACATCTAAAAGCATAAAAAAATTGGTGCAAAAACAATGAATACTTGTTTTGAAATTTAGAATTTGAAATTTTTTAACAAAATTTCAAAATGCTCCATGCGTTTCAATTTTTTTTTAAATTTTGAATTTCTACTTAATTTCCAATCATTAGGCATGATTGCATAAATCTATGCATTACATGTAATGTTTTATGAGTTAGTTTATAAAAGACGGCTGAAAATGAAAATTTATATGAATTTTTCATCTGACATACTATAGATCAATAATTGAAAAAAAAAAAAAAAAAGTTAAGTGTTGCCTTAAATTTATTTATTTTTTTCTTTTTTTTTAAATCAAAGATTAAAATAAATCTCAGGAAACCTTTTAATGAAACACTTGTTACGCAGAAACATCTTTCGGAAATTAATCAAAATAATTTTTACTCCATTTGAAAGTAAGTTTTCTTCATCAAAAAAAGTTCAATAAAAATATTTAAATCATTATAAAATGAATTGTTCAGTGTCTTTTTTTCTTTCTAAAAATTTTCGCTCTTTATCTTTTTTTTTTTGGAGGGGGGGGGGGGTTTGCAGTTAAAATACCCCTAAGGAACTGAAAATTTGGCTTTACATTCACTCAAAGGATACATTTTGAACTCCAATTTTATTTGTACAACAGTGTTTTGATAATCATTGTTCACTGCCGTAGTTAAATATTAATTTAATTTTTCTCCGTTGCAAATTGCAATATTTGTGTCAAATATTTCAAAAATGTTATTTCTATAAAACTTACTTCTGTAGCTAATTATAATTGAAACTAATTTACATAGATGTATAACTGAGGTATGTCACGAAAAAAAGTATTAATAATTGAATAATTCATTAACTATCAACTCTTTGTATATTATTACATCTACATACATTTTAGATTATTGTCATTGAATTTGTTTCAGTACTAAAGCATTAAAATTTTGTTTCCTTTTCTTACTAATAGCAGTGATTTAAAAAGATTTTATCTTCACAGATAACTTTCTCAAACCCTATTTTCAAAAGCAAAAATTTTGAGCGATGGCTCAAGCTGAAAATAATGCTGAAATGTAAGAAAAAGTAAATAAATAAACCAAAGAAAAGTAGGGAAGGATGAAAAAAATAATTAGCATTGCTATCAGCAATCAAACATTTAAAAGTTCACCCAACTCTCAACTATCGAGTGTAGCTAGATCGAAAAGTACTTTAAAGCAACTGCAACGAAACTCTAATGAATTCTTACAATTCTTTCAAAGATTATAACCCTGCAAATCTTTTGAAGTGAACTTTAAACATTTTGAGAACTGCCAAATTAAACAATGCCGTCACTCTTGAGTCAATACGCCTGTGATGGGAGTGTTTGTTCTGCCGTGGCTCCTGGCTCTAACTTTTGAACGAATTTAAATATTTCTTTTTCTTTTGCATGCTTCCTGAAATAACTGACTTTGAAATTATAAATGCTGTACAAATTTTGCGTTTTTAAGAACGAGAGCTTACGAAAGTTGTAATGCTAAGGAATATTTTTATATAAACAAAAAATGTATAACAACAATAGTAATAATAATATAAATTAAATTAATTTATTGAATTTGACATCTTAATCCTCGTGGGTCCCTCCCATTTCAGTTACACTCAAGACCCTTGGGGTCATAAACGACTCCAATGCTTCCTTTAATTAATTTATTATGATTATTAAGTGTTACATGCATTATTTAAGTTCACACACTTTTTAATGCTGAATAAATAAAAATAAAAAGACACAATCAAAGTAAAATTTAATTAATGCATTAAGAATTAAAATTTTAGAGTAAAACTTACAATAACTGTAGATTTATTTACAACTGTTACAGACCTGAAAAAACATGATTTTTTGCAAGTGAATTTCAAACACTTATGACATTTTTCGATGCATTTTCTGTCCAGTTCTCTTGGACAAAAGTTGCAACGTCCTCTTTTTTTGGCATTCTGGGGAAGTGACCTCAAGGGTCTTCTGTGCAAAAAATGCAATTCGGGAAAAAAAAAAAAACACAATAATAGCATTATTTGGAATAGAAAGCTAGGAGAATAAAAGCCACAAAAAGGCATTAAAAACAAATGGTTGATTAACAAGATATAATTAACAGAAATTGCATTGGGGTCACATATGACCCCAAGGAACACACGAGGGTAAAATTCAAATTATGAATTTCGCAATTGTGAATTGCGATAGGTGTGTATGTGTGCGAACGTATTTATGTTTGTTGGTGTGTGCGTGTGTAAAAGTGTGTTTACTTTTGTTCTGATGTGTGGCTTTATTTAAAGAATACCGGAGAAAGAATTGAGTTTTCTTAAACTTTGATGTTTCGAAACATCCAAACTTTGCAAATTTTAGCGTGACCCTGCACTGTAAAATATGAACTGTTGTTTTTACAGTATAATGCTGGCAGCCGAGGTTCCAATTTAAAACTGTACAATGCACAGTAATAAATTCTAAAACTAGCAATTTTGCAGTTTCTTACAGTAAAGTTGGAAAATTTTGTAGTTTATTGCCGTAAAACTTAGCTGTATTATACTGTAAAAATACAGGCAGCAGAAGTTCCTATTTAAAACTAAAAGGCATCGTAATAAACTAAAATTCGCAACTTTAGTTAATTACTATAAAATTAGCTGTATTATACTGCAAAAATAACATTCATTTTTGACAGTGTGGATCTTTGATGCAGTCCAATACCTTTTTTTTTCCTTGTATATTCGTGAATATTATTTATTTACTTTCAGAATGTGTATACATACACACACACACACACACACGCATGTATATATATATATTGTTTAATTTGTACCCGTTGATATCCGGAATATCCATTGTTAAGAAAGTCGGATGGGGGGGGGGTAACTTTTGTTTCCACTTTTCTGTGTTTTTTTTTTTTTTTTTTTTTTTTTTCTAGTTTTTGAAGTTATTCATCATTTTTATTTTGTATCGTATTTTAGAATATTATACAGGCATTAAAACTTTTGCTTAGAACTTTAAATGGAATAAATACTAGCTGTTCAGTTAAAAATTATACCATCATTTTAAAGCGTAATTTTAACTTTTCCCAACCTTGCTCTTTAATTGTTACGTAATTCCTCTTTGATATTTTGCCAATGATTCCTTTGAAAATATTTATATAAGGAAAAAAAACCCTGTTATTTTATCAAATAATCTTACGTTTTATCATACTTCAAATAAAAACGCTTTCCGTTTCCAGAGAGAAAAAAAATGGTGTTCTTTGCGAGTAGTTATTTGCTTTCAAAAGAATTATCCAGCTTAGTTTCTTTTACGATAAAAAAAGTATGCCTTGTCAAGTTTCCTGGGAGATTGTGATTAGAAAATTATATCCTGGTGAATAAAAATTTTAAGATGTTGTATGAGACAAAGAGATTCAGCTATAACACGTTGAGAACAAGTTTTTCTTTTCTCACGTTCAAACCTTTTTGGAAGGGTTATCATTAAGGTATAGATTATTCGAGTATACCCGTGCGTTCAAAATGAAAAGTTTTCCTTTAGTGAAAGTTGTTGAAATGTGGGAAAATTTTCGTATTCTTGGGAGAGATTTTTTTTAAGAACCTATATTCTGCTGATAGTTAAAAAACTTTATTATGAGCACAGAACTTAAGTAATCTGCCTTTTTCCTTTTATCAAGATTGATCAAATATCCAGTGTTTTAATACCTAAGCCACGGATGTATATTCTGATACAAAATTGCGGTCTTGAATCGTATAAAAATAAATTTCTTAAAATTTTAATTTTTTTGAAAGTGGCTTTACCCATCGATTGAATTTTATTAAATTGAAATTTGGTCTGGCAAAAAAATGTCAAATTTAAATTCTTCATGAAGGACATTTTAGCTGAATATTTAGAATAAACCCCGCTGTTTAATCAGTAAAGTTGAATTTTGGTCAGGTGAAAAAAATGTCAATTTTAAATTCCAAAACAACATTTGTAGGAGATTATATCCAAAAGATAGTCGAAACTGGCGGTAGATGCTGATTGTTGAAGTTGGAGCTGAATCTTTTCAGCAAACCCCGGGGTTGACTATAAAACTGAATTTGTGTCTGGTTAAAAATTGTCAATCTTAGATTCCTCATAAACGACACTTTTGGCCAGACCCGTCATTTAGGGGGGTCGGGGGGGGGGGGGGGTCAGTTGCCCCCCCCCCCCCCCCGACTTGAATCAATGTATTTACATATAAGAAATCAATGCATTTACATATAAGTGGGCGTGGTTTTTGTTGTTTTCTGGCGAAATTGTTTTTTGTTTTTACATTTTGCCCCCCCCCCTTGGAAAAACTTGAAATGACGTCCCTGCTTTTGGCAGACTTTTTTCAAAAAACAACTTGGACTGACATTGGTGCTTATCATTGTAGTAAAAACTGACTCTTTAGACTGAACCCAGCCGTTGAATCTCTAAAATTGAACTGCGGTTTGGATAAAAATTGTCAATTTTAGATCCTCAGGACATCAAGTAGAAGATCTTGGTTAGTATTCCGGCCCTAGATGGAAATGTCAAGGACACCCCTTAGCAACAGGTGGATAACATTAGGCAAAAATACACACATTATTAGAAATTCCTGAATACCTTTGGTAAAACGTCCTCACCTGCATTTATACATTAATCCGTCATCTTAGAGCGAATCCATCTAGCTAAAGGGCGTCCTGCCAACTCTACATCGAATGGGCTTTGCCATCTTCATTAACGTCTGACAGCCCCCTTTTATTCAATATCAAATGCATCCATAAAAATCCGGAGTAAAAAAGCTAAGGAGGGAGCAGCAAGAAGTAAGATTAAAGAGAGCGAAAAAAATCGGCTGAAGGGAAACTTTTGCATTCCAGGAGCAAGGTTAGGTGAGGTCGTCAGACGACACTGTTTGGGGGGATGGGGGGGGGGCACACCTACACACGCACGCACAGGTGCACTGGCTATGACTCATGCCTCGCTTTCATGCGTACGCGGATTCATACCTCTGCTGGCGATTTTCCCGTGGTGTTGGAGGGGTTGGGAATTAGTTCAAACGGGTTTCTGTTTAGGTATTTATTATTACAGTCTCTCTCTTTCTCCCGAAACAATGGGCCCCACACCTGTATAAAGAAAAAAATAATGAACGAAATCATTAGTGATGGCTTTGCCTCTATAAAATATAATGTAGACTAATTTTTAGAAGTACGTGGTAGTGAGATAGTAAAAACTTTTGTGTAACACATAAAATACTAAGTTTTTTTTAGTTAATTTTTTTATTTTTTTTTAAATTAAAGTTTTTTTTAATTGTACTTTTTTAAAGTTGTCTTGCCTAAGATAAAGCATAATTTTATTTTTCTGCATGAGTACCAAGGACATTCAAACATTTATCATATCCATTAATAAACTTCAGAAGGCCCTACCGGGTAGACTAAGGGCTTCATCATAGAAGAAGCATTTGATGACGTGTTTGACTTCAGCATTGCTTTCAAGCGCCGTTCTGCAATGTTCTACTTTAAAGCTGAAAACAAATGGAAATGATTTGGTGCGAAATCGGGACTGTGTGGCAGGTGGTTTAGGCGCTGTTAACCAAGAGTTGCAACCTGGTTTTTCGCTTCCATCGTTGAGTGTGGTCCCACATTATCATCCAAAATTGAAACTCCAGATCTGAGAAGCCTTTGCAGCTTTTTCTGAACTGCCTCTTTTAATTTCGCCCATCGTACTTCATCCGTACGCAAAGCCCTGATGTTTAATTAGAGACATATTGGAAGCTTAATTTAGCGGTCTGAAAAATGTCTCAACGTGCTGGTTGTTTATTTTGACAAATGAATTTGTGTCGTATCTTGAATATGTCCTTATATTGTTTGACTTTCAATCTCATCTCTGTCCACAGACGTCGAAGAAAACTTTTTTTCCGACTCCACCAGGGTATATACATAAATACAAATATATGTACGCACACACACAGATTAAAGTCAACCAATATAACGTTACTTCCTTATTTGGGGTGCCTCGGTTTCTTTTCCTTTTTCTTTTTAAACTATGCAATTTACATCAACCGGCGAATGTTGGAAGTATTGCCTGACCATGGAGAGATGATGAGTGACCGTGAAGTGGAAACGAACCCCTCCATTTTATAATAGGTAACTTCATAGAGTAAAGGCAGTAAAAACTGAGGAACTCTGTTGCAAGGTCACCCAACATCTCTCCATGGTCAAGCTATAGTTAACTTAACAGTTGATGCTTTGTATTGTTGCAAACAGAACAATGTTCTGAGCAGGCGCGGATCCAGAGGGGGGGGTCATGACTCCCCCTTAACCGACAAAATATAGCAAAAAATTGCATTTTTGGTACTTAAATTACGAAAAAAATGTCAAAACCCCACATTTTTGCCCAAAAATTGCACTTTGACCCCCCCTTTCCGAAAATGACCCCCTCCTTAGCCAGAAGCTGGATCCGCCCTTGGTTCTGAGCGGCAGTAGTTCATGACTATGTAGCGGGAAAAAGGAGGCGGAAATCACACGTTTTGGTAGCTATAAAATAAAAAAAAAGCTAAAACAAGATTTTTTTTTGTATTTTTACGTGACATGGGCCAAAAGGTAAAGTGTGACACTTTGACAAAGGAAGAAGGCGGTCAGATACATTGAAAAAAGTGACGCCATTTCGGAACAGCCCTTAAGTAAATACGTTTCAAAAATCAGAGAAAATAATGAAAAAAAAAAAAAAAACAGTAAAATATATTTTAAATGAATCAAATACAGGTCACAATCGGACAGGTAAAACTCAATGATCGATCAAGTTTTTTTTGCGGACCGGCACCGGACCACCAGCGGTTAAAAATTGTTGAATAAAGGTAGTGGGATTAGAGGTGTGGCTAATGTAGGAGTATCAACGTCCACTGACTGACTATTAATCCATTTGATGGCGACCTAATTTTACCCACGTCATACCCACTAGGGTGTGTTTTAAAGTTGGGTGATTTTATTTTAATGGTTGTCAGGAAAAAAAAATAGAAAAGCTAAAAAGGAGAAGATAAAAGTGGATAAAATCCATTTCGATTTTTTATGCTGAAACACGATTTGAAAAATTGAAAAATGCCTTTTTTCGTTAAAATTCTTGAAAAACTTATTTTAATATTAATAATTTCATAAATTAGTATTATGCATTAATAATATGACCAAGGAATTGAAAATTAACTGGCAATGGTGACATACCAATCGTTTACACAAAATAAGATAAACCTAGATTTTCATCAATAAATGCATTCTGTATATTACCAAGGATTTAACGCTTAATTTACTTT
This sequence comes from Uloborus plumipes, assembly GCA_038373865.1. Classification (NCBI taxonomy): domain Eukaryota; kingdom Metazoa; phylum Arthropoda; class Arachnida; order Araneae; family Uloboridae; genus Uloborus; species Uloborus plumipes. The sequence goes on along the minus strand of JAXGGA010014092.1, from coordinate 18,034 downwards.
TCGAATAAAATTTTGCTCGTGAATCTTTAAGCTTTTAAAATAAATATGCTTCAAAGAATCATATTAAATTAGTTCATTTAGTCGTCTACTCCAAAGAAAGAAATACAAACTGTCAGAAACCTCTTATTAGAAAATAATTATTTGGGGACGAAACATTTTCTCTTTTCCTCCCTATACGCGAGCGAAACACTTGATGATGCCACTTTAAGTCAAAGGACAGTCAGTCCAGGTAACGAGCAAGCTAGTACAGATGTATTTTCCCCTGCAACTTGAGTCGGCAACAATGAAAATGGGGCTACTTATCCACCGTGGGGCTCTAGAAGAGAGAAAGAGAAAAAAAAAAAGACACTTTTCTTGCCTACACTTATTCATCATTTCAGCGGATAACGAGCCTTTATTCCTAGTGCTTCGAGAACAGATTTTGAAATATGCTCAAAATGTCATCCAAGACATAAATTTCTGCTCATAAGCCTGCAAAGTGCGTGTTATGTCTGGGGAGATTTTGAACTTGGTGGAGCTTGGCTTCTTGAGAAAGGTATAATCGTTCTTTTTATTGGCCTATAGAGGCTTTGGAGTAAGTGATGAATACCAGTCAGAGGTTCCCTGAACTTAAATTTTTTGGGGGGATGGAGGAAAATTCTTATTTTACAGCATCAAACTCTGAATTTTATCGGGTTATAAAATACGATACTGTAAAGGTAAAGCTTTGGCTTCATATGCCTTTGGTCAATGAATCTGAATGGCGGCCACAGGTGGAAATTTGAAATGAAGAAAATTGCGAGCGTCTGTGTCGTGCGATTAGGCGGCACGTGAAAGATCCCTCTTGTGCATTTCGCATAAAAGATGGTCTAGTTGCATCCATCAGGTGTGAAACTTGGCGTCAAAATTCTGTGCCATTGGCATCCGCTCCTTAATGTTGTCCTTTTTGAGTGATGGAAGCTCGTCAGGCTGTTTTTTTTTGTTACAGTCTTTACTCCTTTTACTTAATCAGGGCTTTTTGGTTAATGATGTATATACTTGACGTTTGTTTTTTATTTTGGTTTTTTTTTCTGTATTTGTGCTCTATTTATTGTTGTATTCGTCTTATGTTATGTCTATTTTTTGTTTATGGTTTGTATTGCCTTGATTGAAATAAATTGAAATTGAAATGGTGTAAAAAACGATTCCCCTCCAGGGCCGTCATTTCGCATTTTTCCGGGGGGGGGGGGGGGGCAAAGGGCGTATATACAATGTAAAATTTACCAAAAAATGGCAAAAACCACGCCTATTGGTATGCAAATATATTGATTTCCCTAAGTCAGAAGGGGGCAATTGACCCCCTGCCCCCACCGAAATGACGGACCTGTTCCCCTCCTTGAAAATCTGAAATTCACCTCAAAAATTTTGTCAAGTGTGTCTTCAGAATTTGCGTTTTTAATAATAATAATAATAATAATAACAACAAAAAGTTTCGTGAAAGAAGAGCGGAGGGAAGCACTTAAGTACAATTGAGTGCTTTATTTTTTAGATACCAAATGTTAAATGGCCCAAGTGTTAAAATTCAAAACTATGCAGATTCGTTTTTTCCTGCTGCTTTTGATTTCATCCATAGAAAGTTTTTTTTTGTGGCATCGGTGAAAGCTATGATCTGTGTCATTTTCGTATGATTCACTCCTCCAAATCGAGTTTCACCTTGAACATTGATCCTAACTACATTTTTTTCAACTTTCAATAATTGTGCATTGGAATATTTCAAGTGAAATTCTAAATAAGTAAATGAGTAGTATAGGAAAGGTTAATGGGATAGAGTAAAAATTTATACATAATTTTATTGCTCATTAATATAAACTTCTTTGTGAAGAAGTGTAAAAGGACCAAGGGGTGCCCCACTTTCTACCACCTGTATAATAAATGTGCTTACATCTTTAATAATTTGCTTATAACAAAAGTGATGTCTTAAATAATTATTTATTTTATGTCCTAAAGCTGACAGTTAAATTCTTCGTATGAATGCATTATTTTTCAACATTTTTATCATGTGAGCAAATTGTTCAGCTTTAGAAAAGCACAAACGTACAGGAATATGCCGACACGTATTTCGGAGTGACAAGGCACGTCTTTTCAATGCCCAAGAGGTGCGATAAAAGCTTTTGCCGGATGTCTTTACATCTGTAAGCTCACATTTGTGCATTGAAAAATTCATTCCTTGTAACGCCAAACCACATGTCAGCCTATTCCTGCTCATGTGTAATTTTTCACGTTGAATTATTTGCTCTTTTGTGCGCTAGAAAGGTATTTATGTTTTCTCATTTTTATTATATCATTAATTTAGACAGTTTTGACTAACTATTTTCCTTTCTTCCTTTTTTCTAGGTAAGCACATCATTCTAAATTACACATTTTCTCAAAGATATGTCCCGTTGCTGCAGGTGAAAGGTAACGCCACCAAGATGTAGCTTTGAACGCGCGAAGCCGACGACCAGTTCATCATTATCCACACTCCACCACTGAGCGAAAGACCCGATTTTTGACGACTGTGTGGTTAGTTTTTTTCTCCTTCCTTCCTTTCTAAGTTTCTTCGAACCACAGCCGCAGTCTTCGATACTCAGTAGACAGCAGGTCGCCTTATCGTTTCCAGTGCGGTCATTTGCAGAGAGTAATAACAATAATAACAAAGAAAGTAAAATACCGTTTTGAAGTTTTTTTTTCTTTCTTTCTTTGCACGCGGATGTCTACTCGCTCTCCAAATGACATATAATCACGGTTATCACCGTTTTTCTTTTTTGCAACCTCTGATTTCTCCTGCTCTAAAACTGGTTGGTAGCGAAATATAAAAAAAAAAACACCATGACTCACTCATTGTTCTATGAAGGTATTTTTCCGCCGTGACCAAGTTCCGTTGACATTCGAACTGAGGAAATGGAGAAAAAGCCATTAGTTTGTCTGTGCAGTTTGTTTTATAATGTTTTTCAAGAGGCGAGCAATTAATTCGGTGTTTTCTAAAAAGCCAATATTAGAAAGAAGACGCCAGGGAACTGATGGACATCTTTGTAGCTATTTTTTCTGCAAACGACTTTATAAATTTTTGCTTGAGTCAAATGTACTTTGTAGTCCTATTGTCAAAGTTTACTCTGTATTCCTGGGATCAAAGTTTACTCTGTAGACCTGTAGTCAAAACTTACTCCATGGTCCTTAAGTCAAAGTTAACTCTGTAGTCCTATATTCAGTTTACTCTGTAATCCTATGGTCAAAGTTTACGCTGTAGTCCTATGGTCAAAGTTTACTCTGTAGTCCTATAGTTATTTCACTCTGTAGTCCTGTGGTCAAATTTTACTCCGTAGTCCTTGAGTCAAGGTTCACTCTGTAGTATTTGCCTCCAAATTTACTTGGCTGTCATATCGCCAAAATTAGGTCTACATTCTTTCTCTCTATAAATCTCTTGCCAAAATTTGCCAGGACTAGAGTAAATATACACTCTGAAACCCCACTGTCAAAATGTATCAGGAATAGAGTAAAAATGTACTTTGTAGTCTAAGAGCCAAATTTTTTTCCAATTTTAGGCCTATAATAAACATTTACTCTCTAGAACGGGGAACGAAATTTATTTTTTAGTCCTATAGGTTCCAAATTTACCATCCATTCCAGTTTCAAAGCATTCTGCTACTAATCCAATGTATTCTATTACTAAAAATTATTTTATGTAAATACTTGAACTTAAAGAGATAAATTTAAAGTTGTGTTGAGTGTGGAAATACAAAGTTTCATAATTCTGCGAAATTGCCTTTGAAAAACATCTGTCTTGTTTCTATGTGTCTACTTTTCTCTACTACCGTTTCTCTACTTTTCACGCGTCTTATAAATGCATTTTTCCTCTCTTGTAAAAGTTGCAACAGAATTGAAATGTACTAATGTTTACAGTTTTATTAAAATCTTTGCTGAATATACAGGGTGTCCACTCCTATCGTGGCCCAATAGCTAATTTCTAAACCGGTAGAGATACGCATATAGGAAAAGAGATACGCATTTAGGAAAAAATCTGTAAATTACGAAAGGTTTGTTTGTTTCAAATGGGGCTGCGTTTAGCTTCATGCCATTTGCAGACCTAGTGCATTCCCCAAAGCGGCATCCACTCTTTCATGCGGCACCACCATCGGTGGGATACCATTGCCACAAGTATTTTTGACGCCCAGTTTCCCCACTAGATGGAGGCACCTGGGCTCTATTTGATGCGAAACTGCACTAGGAATTTAATTTTGCCACGAGATACTATAAGCCAAACAAGTACTCGAGGGATCTTTTACATGCCGCATAATCATACGACATGAGCACTGTCGATTTTCTGCATCATGAAAATCCACCGACTGGAGCCGGGTTCGAACCCGCGCTTTTGGGCGTATGAGGCCAGCGTCTTAACCACTATACCACTCTGTCGGCGATTACGAAAGGTATTTTGGGTCTATTCAACGTTTTTCAAAAAATCAAATTTTGAAAGAGTTACGAAACTTAAATTTTTATACAGTCCCTCAGTCCTATCAATCATATTTAGTAAAACATTCTTGACACTGTAACGTTTAAAACTAAAAAAAAATGTCACTGTTCTACCACAAAAATTGACCGAGTTATGCCGTTTTGAAAAATCAAGATTTTTGCATTATTTCATGACGTCTTTGACGGGGGTGCCCACAGGGGGGGATTATGGCGCAAGTTGCGCCATCAAAATTTTTGGGGGGGATTTTTTAAACTTATTTATTTACTTATTTAAATTATTTATTAATTTATTTTTTCAATTTAAATTATTTATCAACTTTATATTTAATTTTTTTTTCTTTTTTTTTTTTAAATTTACGTTTTTTTTTTTTTTTTTTTTTTTTTTCTTTCTTTTTTTTTTTTTTTTTTTGTGCGAAGTTAATATCGAAAAATATTAACTTATTTTCGAACGATTTGTATCTGAATTGTTGCTGAGTAATTAGAATAAAACTGCTAAGCGGGGGGGAAAAAAGATACGCTATCAATTCAACTTCAGCATTACCACTGACACCATAACAAATCTCGGCTAAAATGCAAAATAGGAACTTCCAGCCTAAACATTATTTATTAGTGGCGCCTGGAACTCGTTATTTGCGCGAGTGTATTAGCTGCTGTATTTCACCCTAATAGACAAATAACATCAACAAAATGACATTATATATACCGTTTTACAACTACAAAATTATGCAGTTTTTCTGCTCCGAAGTCATTAGCTACGGGTATTCCAACGTTTATTATTTTTTTTACACTTCAGTTCAGTTTAATCTTAACACTAGATGATAAAGATTTCTCAATGCGGAGTGTCACAGTTTCTGCCTACCGTAATGTTGCCATATTAATGTGAGATGCGCTGTTATCGACTATTTTGTAGCAGTTTGTCGCGTTCATAGTAAATGGCGGTTCAAGTTTTGTGAAATTTTAAAAGAAATCCTTCGAAGATGCCTAGAGCTCTTAAAACTTCGTTCAAATATAAATATTTAGAAGTACTTTGCAACACTGTGCACAGACAAGACAAATGGACTGAACATTGTCGCAAAAACATGCATATAAATTTAGAAATAATATTAATATACAAGTACAAAGTTGTAGCTGTTAAGAAAGGCAGTAGTACTTGGGATAAAGCGACTAGTAACACGGGTGCAGGCTCCATTGTTTCAACGGTGACAATAACAAATATACAAAATGCACCATCAACTTCACGGTAAGATTTATATTAAACATTCCTTGTAACAGTATTTTAAAACTATCTTACTTTGTTAATTATTTGATTTCAAAAAGGTACACTTTATATATATATATATATATATATATATATATATATATATATATATATATATATATATATATATATAACCACCAAACACCTGGTTTATTAGTATTAATGACGGTTCATAGTTTTAAGTGGCTATATATGAGCATGGCTTGCATCTTAAAAATCCTGAACTGTTTTTAGCCTACTTTCCCGTTAAAAATAAAAGAAAGACGAAAAAAGTATTAAAAGTAGCTTAATGCATCGAAAAAATATCGCCAAGTTAAAAAAAATATCGCCAAGTCCAAAAAATATCGCCAAGTTAAAAAAATAAAGAGGTAAAATGAATATCGAAAAATTAAAAATTTGAAAGTAGGGTATTGAGATGGGGAATTTGTGTGTCTGTCGGTCTGTCGGTCGGTCTGTCTGTCTGTCCCCCCCTAATAACTTTTGAATGAACATTCCGATTTGGACAAACTTTTTTTTGTTGGAAAGATCTCGGCGAGTACAGCTCATTCCCATATTTGATTTTTTGATTTGAACAATTTTTGGTTCAACTTTGAGCCGTTCAAATAACCGGTCCCGCGATACTAACTTTTTAATGAACAGTCCGATTTGAACAAACTTTTTTTTGTTGGAAAGAACTTTTCAAGGATACTTCATTCCCGTATTTACATTTCCGATTTGAACAATTTTTCATTCAACATTGAACCGCTCAAGCAAGCTGTCACCCCTAATAACTTTTGAGTAAACAGTCCGAAAAAAATGACTGACTGTGCAGACGATTTTTTGTTTATTTATTCATTTGTTTTATTGAATTTATTATTATTATTATTATTATTTTTGGCAGACGATTTTTTTTTGTAACAAAAATGTTTCATTCACTAGGGCATTTTATTCTTAATTTATATTTAACAACTGGCAACGGATTAAAAGTGAAATTCGAGACATTTTATCAACGGACGAGTTTTTTTTTCTTTTTTTTTCTTTTTTTTTTCTTTCTTTGATAAAATGTGTTTTGATGTACTTTGTACTTTTAATTTTTTTTTGAAAACAATTGAGGAATTTTTCTACGGAAGAACTGTAACAGTTACATTCTTTAAAAGGTGCGACAAAACTTTATTTATTCATTTATTTACTTTTTATGTTTCTATTTCATCTGATGAGAGAGGTATATTTTGCTTTTAAAGGTATGTTTGACATAATTTTTAGTCTTAGATAATCAAGAGAATAATGATCAGATGCTAGAATGCCGATGTCGATGTACGGGAAAGTAGGCTCGTTTAGTTCTTGACAGAACTTCTTGTTATGCATGCGTTGAAATAGGGAATTCAGTGGTTCTATGATAGCTATGGCACATGAATATTGGGCTAAAAGTTAAAAGGGAGAAAATGAATTTTTTAGTGTCTGCCTGAGAAGTTAATTTGTTTGTTTCTAACGGGACTAAGATTCTTTCATGTTGCACAATTATTTCTTGACGGCTATTACCATTTGAGAGGCACCTGGACTCTTACGAAGTGGAGGGTAGGCCCGTCATTTAGGGGATTCAGAGGGTCAACCCCCCCCCTTTGGGAAACCAATGTGTTTACCTGCAAGTTTTTACTATTTTTTGGCATATTTTACATTGAATACATACCCATTGCCCCCGCTGGAAAAGTTAGAAATGACGGTCCAGGCAAAGAGGCATTATTTTCATTTGCTAAGTGTAAGTTATATCAATGATTTAATTTCTTGTTGCTATTGGGAATTACTAATCATTTTCATAGCTATTTTTATTATATTTATCCCACCCGAATTTATTATCTGATTTTATTAATTTATGCCTCATTATAAACTCCCAAATGAGAAAATTTTCGTGGAAATTTACGACTTCACGCTTTTAGCTGATCAACACATATAAATATTACAATGGTATTTATCTACCTTTTTATGCGTCATATTTTTAAACATTTGAATTGTCTTTCAATGTTTGATTTTACTATCAAAGATCGAGTTGAATTTATTGTTTTATTTATATGACACTCATTAATCTACGAAAATGTTTGTTTGTAATATAATAGTTATTTTCATTTGCATAGCATAAGCAAGTTTATTTAGTTAATGTATTGCTGTTTATTGTAAATATTTTTAACTAATCTTATCCCTTCAGATTCTGTTTATTTCACCCAGCCCTATTTAAACAAATAGTGCGTAAAAATCTTGTGATTAGAAGTATTGCATTCAGTTGAAACCTTCAGTGTCTATTTTTAAGTCATAATAAAATGATAACTTTCAGTGGCGTAGCGCAGAATTTTTTTAATTAAGTAATAACTAGGTGACCCGTGCGGAATTCCGCAAAAAAAAAACTCTAAACTTAAAATTTAATACGAGAATTTTTATTGGCTTCATTATCTGCCCGAAGTTGCAGCGCAGTGTCGAAATCTATAAAGAAAAGTCCAACGTAAGTTGGTGTAGTCCCTGCCGGAGGTTGCAAGTTCCCGATCATATGGTACACTTGACCATGTAGTTTAAAACAATATGGACCTCTGCCAGGAATGTTAACTGAGTCCACTTTGACTGAAGCGAAGGCCAAAGCATTGTTGAATTGTCTAATATTGTCTAGGTAGTAGACACTTTCCTGTTAGTCTGCCTGTTGGTACCCTGTTCCTTGGCATTGTAAAATCTTGTACGTTTGCACAACATTGCCATCAACTGCCGTCGTTCTGACAACTTTTCAAAGAGATAAAAGACACGTTCACTTTTACAACTACTACAAAAGTGATACTCTATATTAAAATCAAATACCCAAGGCTACTACTAAACTAAATACTAACGTTATCGCACAACTACCATAGTATTTTGAAACAATAAAAGTTACAATTAAGGTTCACCGAGCTAAGTCTTGGCTTGAAATGTCGCATTTGAAATTGATTTGAACAACAATGGTAACGATTTTAACAGTTGAGCAAAAAATTTAACTTTTTCAAACTTCAATCGCTTATAAGTCACTTAAAAGTGGATTTTCGAGATTCTCGTTACGCGGCGCCAGCGGAGAAACGTTCTAAAGAACGCATTTTTTTTTTTAATCTTTCGAATGAAATCAAAATGGAGACGATACGACAATTATTTCGCTAGATAGAGTCAATTTTGTGCCCAAAAATTGAAGTTCGAATGAAAAACGAACCGACCCTTTTTAGAGGGTGGGTCTAATTTTCGTCAATAGCCCGCGGGATAAGCTTCAAAATCATAAATTTTCATGCAATTCGATAAAGAAATGAGCGAGTTTCGACCGGGTATAGGATTCGGCTTAGAGAAATAATATATGGAGATAATTGTAATAAAAATAAATAAAAAAATAAATAATATTAAAAAAATAAATAAATAGAGAGCGCTAAAAATAAAAAATAAATAAGTAAAAGAGGGTTGGCAAAATTTTTGGGGGGGAATTTGCGCCATTGAGCTTGGGGGGGATGGGCACCCCTGGTCTTTGAGAGATCGCTTAAGAGACCGTATGCGAAATAATGCAAAATCTTGATTTTTCAAAACGTCATAACTCAGTCAATTTTTGTCGTGGAACAGTGATTTTTTTTAAGTTTTAAACGTTACAGTGTCAAAAATGTTTTACTAAATATGATTGATAGGACTGGGGGGCTGTATAAAAATTTAAATTTCGTAACTCTTTCAAAATTTGATTTTTTGAAAAACGTTGAATAGACCCAAAATTCCTTTCGTAATTTAGAGATTTTTTCCTAAATAAACTATATGCGTATCTCTAACGGTTTAGAAATTAGCTACTGGGCCACGATAGGAGTGGACACCCTGTATTATATTTAAAGAAACAAATAGTATATTTAAACAAACAAATGCCTAATCATGTGTAGTAGTAGTACAAAAAGAAGAGAGAAATTCCAATAACCAATACTCTAAATAACCAAGAAAAAGAGTTAAATAACCACATTATATTTTTTCGAGGAAAAAAAGGAGTTAAATTATAAAATATCCATAATGCTAAACAGCAAACGTACGAAATATTTAGGTTCCATCCTCAGTTGAGTTATTTTATTCAATTAGTGTTCTCTGTTCTGTGTATTATAAGCAGCATGATAAACTAAATAGTTTGCCAATTTCTATTTTATTTTTTTTGTACTTTCGATGTAAATTTCAGTAACTCCTTTCTATCTGCATCGAGGTATTGGCGAAGTTCCAGCTCTTATTTAACTTTTTGTATTAGCTACTGGACGTGCGCCAATTAAATATCTCAAAGTAGAATTGATGTTATAAAATATTAGTCGGTTTCAGAAAAAAAATCAATCAAAACTTTGTATCTTGAAAATGTATTTAAATCAAATATTATGTTAAATTTATGTTAATACTAGCTTTATACCCGGCGTTGCCCGGGATCGTTTAATACAAAACTTTAGCTTCTCAAAAAATTCTAATAAAAATTTAACGCAAAACTTGTTCATAAACAACGTTCTTAGTTTCACCTTCAGGCACAAGAATAAATAAATTTAGTCTTGATGTAGTAGTTATCTCTTGTTCTTTTAGACGAAACTGACGCTGACTCACTGTCTCCGATAGTCTTGATGTAGTAGTTCTCTCTTGTTGTTCTTTTAGACGAAACTGACGCTGACTCACTGTCTCCGATTGTCTTGATCTAGTTGCTCTATCTCTTATATCTCTTAGACGATACTCACGCTGCTCATTGCTTTCTGATGCTCTAGTCGTCATATCTCTAATGTGCATTGTCGCTAGTCTTCGATTTCTCTCCTCAGGACTCTCATTTTCACGTTTTTCAGCCTTTTTTTTTTTTTTTGCCTTAGGATGAACTTGTCCTATTGCTTTCCGTTTCTTCGGAGGCATTTTTGCAGAGTGGTAGCTGAATAGACTTACAATTCAAAAATTTATGTTTTTCTTAATCGTTGTTTTCGAGCCTCGAGGTAGAAAGGTTGATAAATCAGAAATAAATTACTTTCTCGCTTTAAAGGTTTATCTCTATCAGTTGAAAAGAAAAAAAAAAGCAGTTTAATTGTTTTTGACTTATTTCATGCTAGAATGAAATAGGTGAGCCTTGAAATGAAAATTAATTGTTTTAATTTTAATCTTTGTTGGAAAATGCTAATATTTAAGTACCATAAATTTTATCAATTTGTAACCTAAAGGCTCATGTCGAATAAAAAAATAGGCCTAATAATAGGCTAGATTCCTATAAAAGGGTCATTTTTTGACAAAAAACTTGAATTTGAGCTTTTTAGATTTTTTAAAATTTCAAGACCCCGCCTATGAGAATTCTGGGGCATCAAGGAGCCTCTGTGTCAAGTTTGATGAAAATCTGACAAAAACTGTGGATTTGTATAGAGAACAAGTATATATACACTCATTTTTATAGATATAGATTATGTAATATTATGCTATTATAATCTTTACTAATAATATAAAGCAGTAGAGTTTGTTTGTTTGTTTGTTTGAACGCGCTAATCTCAGGAACTACTGGTTCGATTTGAAAAATTCTTTTTGTGTTGAATAGTCCATTTATCCAGAAAGATTTAAGGCTATAGTTTGAAAAGATTCGATAAGCGATTCGTTTTTTATTCGAATTCAAGGCAATTTTCACATAAATCGCCGAATACTGGGGTTAAAAATTACTTGCACATATTAATGTTACATATCGTTGGAAGCAGAAAAATTTTGTCCGTCCTATGCAGTTTGTTTCGATTCTCTAACTTAAACACAGCACGAGTTATTCAATTTTTAAACTTGCCTTTTGCAAGGCTTCACCAGATTTCTTGCAATACTTGGTTCATTAAAACCATCAATAAAAAAAAAACTAATTATTCCACAGTTTTGATTTTTACGTCATTGGATAGAGCGATATTTTTAACCCCAGAATTGATTCGACTTACAGTCGAAGAACCAAGCTTTTATCGCCACTAGAAAAAAAGTTACAAGCGTTTGAACTTTGAGTTCGAAAACCTCTTTCCCGATCAAACTATTAACGTTTTATTGCGTTGCTATGGCGACATCTTTTAAATTCATTGTTGGTGTCCTTTTCTTCATTTCGTTTCTTAAAATCATTTCATTTTACGGCGTTTCAACAAGCCAAATAATGCGATCGTCCGTGTTTCACTTGAATTCCTGCCTACTTAATGACTTATACTTTTTTTTCTGGTACCATTTTGAAAATGTGTTTCAAATTAAATTGTAATTCATGTTTTTAGCTGGGATTTTTTTTGGCTGCGATCTAAATATTAAAACAACTTTTTTGTTTGGAATTTTGCAATTAATGTTACAGGAAGAGAGCGGTTTGGAAATATTTGTTTTTGGTAGGGAATTGTATTTGTTTATTAGGGAGAGTGTTAAATATGTGTTACTTGACATTGTTTTTATTCCTAAGGAAGCATGTGCAAATAATGCGATTGACTTTTTGATGCGGGAAAGTCTTTTAGCAAGCCGCTTTAGCGGGGAGTAGTTTTTTGAAACCGGTTTCGTTAAAACTTTCCTCCCTCCTTTAAATGCGAGCCGCCTTGGCGGCGAGTAATTTGTTTTAACTGTCCTTACTACTTTAAAGGCGAGTCGCCTTGGCGGCGATTAGTTTGCTGAAACTTTTCTCGCTACTTTAAAGGCGAGCTGCCTTGGCGGTTATATATCATTATATACCGCCTTGACGGCGAGTTGTTTATTTAAATTTTCATCACTACTTTAAAGCCCGTGCAACGCCGGGCCCCACAGCTAGTTATCAAATAATATGTAAGCAACAATTATGTTAAAATGTTTTTGGGGGTTTAATTGTCCCCTAACCACGAGGTAATCTGTACCCTGAACCTTTTCTTACACAAGAGTCACATTTTTGACTTAAACATAGCATCTCTTAATAATTTTTTTGGTCAGCCTAAAGCTATATGAACGGTCAGGGGGAAAAACCACGGTAGTCACATTTGATTCATTTTGAGAAAAACGAAATTTAAAACTTTACGAACTCATAAACTTCCCCAGTATACTTGTTCTAAAATGACCATAATACATGGACTACAGTGTTTTTTCACGAGTATTGCATATACTAAACGAAATTACACTTATTTTTCTAACAGGTGGTAGCATCAGTTTAAATTCAACAAAAAGTGGACTACCGTGGTTTTTCCCCCTGACCCTTCATATGCTAACAGGTGAGATGAGGGAAACAAAGTAGTTCACCTGTATAATAAATTCTGACATAAAAAAAACTTAAATTGGTCTGCTAAAGCATCTTAAAAGAAACTCAAAAGTTGCAAAATATCGAAAAAGTAAGATTTGTAAAATTAGGGTAATCAGTTTTGTCCAGTTTGTATAAAATAAACTGCCCTAGTAGGATTTGTTTATAACTTTTCTCAAAAAAAACATTATTGAAAAAGTTGTCCCTATTTTGACAGTATTAAACGTAATGTAGCGTTGTATATCAATAGTCTTTTAGAGACCATGAAAAATATCAAGAAATAATCATTGCAGAAAACTGTCTCAAACTTGTTCTTAGGGGCACCATTTTCTCTGCTCAGTATAAAGACAATAAATAAAGGACAAAAACGCAAATTTCCACTTTGGAAAAACAAATAGCAAAGCTCTTTTCCTTTTTAATAAGGCTGAAGTCAGATTTTTGCTACTCATTGACAAAAGAATATTTTTAAAATATTTATTTGGGACTTTTTTTTTTCAATATTTTTTTTCTATTACGCTAATACAATTTCAGTCAAACGGAAAAGGGAAAAAATAAAAATAAAAAATCAAATGGAGCGGGAACTTTGAGCGGAGCACAAGTCATTAAAAAAGTGCTGACGAGTTTTCTGTTGCCATTACTTTCTTCTCTTTGCTAAAAAGAGGACAAGAAATACTAATAAAAGAGTTTCTATTCGAAAATCGACTTCGCCTCTTGAAGTTAGTATGTAAAAACTACAGAACAAAAAGGTTTTTAAAAAAGTTTCTTTGTTTTATTATTGATTTTTCTCGTGATAAAAACAGCTGGCTGACGAGAAGGGAAAACGGCCGGGTTAAAAATCGAAAACAAATTCATTTCAGTCAGCGTCAAGGCAAATTGCAATTACATAAGAAAAAGACGTTTAAAATATTTTTGCTTCTCTTAAAAGAAACCTTGACAGAGTTGATTTTAGAAAACAATTATTGTTTACTTCAAAACCATTGATGATTTCAAAAATAATTTAAAGATTCATTTAACTGAAGGTTGAATCAAGTTGATTTTGTTATCAATTAATCGAAAAAGTTTTCACAGGTATTGAAAAATAACGTGTTTTAAAAACATATGCTCATAAGAATAAATTAATTCGTTGAAATAAAACTATCAAACGTTTGTAACAACTGACATTTTACGTATAAAACGTCAAGGATTTTTCAAAAAGATTATTTTAATTCGTTTATACTTTTTTTTTTACACTGAACGTGTTTTAATATTTTTTGACTTTCTTTAGCTTGGTTAAACTTTATCGCGATCATAAGATCAAAATGTTGTCATCAAATCGACATTAATTTCAGTGTACAACTTAAATTTTGTTAGTTTCGGCGGCATTTTAAAAAAACTGTTGTTACTGCAAATTTTACTTTTTTTTAAATCCTAAACACATAAAAATACCGAGATGAGCAAAATATAGGCCATATAATATGAAGATCTTTTAAAAGAAGATGAAGCGGTCTGTAGATTAAGTTACAGAGAAAGTTAACTAAATACAAATTTTTTCAGAAGCCTCATTCGCTTGGAAAGAGCTCCTGTGTTTGCTCATATATACTAATTAAACATTGATTTTTTAAATGAACTTTTCTTTCTTTGAGCAAAACGAAAAAAAAAGCATTTTTTTAAAAATATCAGCTATTTATTTGTTGCGAACTATCAATACTTTTTGTTAAAACAACTTTTGCTGGATTCTTAGTAAAGCTACATTATTAACTTTTTGTTTTCTAGTCTAGCATTAACAAATACATTTATAACTGTCCGTGTTGCAGACAGAAACAGATTTCTCTTAAAATTTTAGGCTGGCAATAGTGTTGGATTTTCTCCTTCTTCTTTTCTAATATATATATACACTGCTCGACATTGAAAATGCAACACCAAGAAGGAGTGGTCAGAAATTCATGCAAATTTTACCGTAGACGCACGTCACAGAGTTATGCAAATGATATGAAATGCGCAGCTCTCCGACGCACGTGAAGTAAGATATAAGAGAATGAAGTTGAAAAGTGGGCTATGTTCATGTTGGTTTTTCTGCCAGACTAATTATCGGAGAAATTTGGTTTTTGTCTCGAAGGATTCGTGTGATAGGAGGAAATGCCACGCCGTCCTCAACGAAGACACTTCCAGCATATAGACGACTTTACAAGGGGTATGGTGATCGGACTGAGAAGGGGAGGTTGGTCCATACGTCAAATTGCAGCTGATACCCACATGGATGCAAGCACTGTGCATCGGCTGTGTCGGAGATGGTTGGAAAGAGGAAATGTAGCCACATTGAGGGGTGCAGGTGCAGCCAGAGTGACGTCAGACCGCTTGGATCGACGGATTCACCGACAAGCTGTGGCGGACCCGCAAGTCACTTGTACGTCGATTCTGCAGCACGTGCAAGGTACCCTGGATGTTGCTGTGTCGACCAGAACCATTTCCCGTCGACTGGTTGCACGTGGCCTGCAATCACGGCGCCCGCTAAGAAGACTGCCATTGACCTCACAGCACAGACTCCAACGTTTGGAATGGTGCCGGACCAGAGCGACGTGGATGGCAGAATGGCAAACCGTAGTGTTCTCAGATGAATCCCGCTTCTGTTTGTCCAGCGATAGTCATCGCATACGTGTGTGGCTTCGACGTGGAGAAAGATCGAATCCGACAGTAACTGTGGAACGCCCCACAGCGCGACAACGTGGCATAATGGTTTGGGGCGCTATTGCATACAATTCCGTATCACCTCTAGTTCGTATTCGGGGCACTATGCCGGCCCAACGATATGTAGATAATGTACTGCGGCCGGTGGCAACCCCTACCTTCAGGGTCTACCAAATACAATTTTTGAACAGGATAATGCCCGGCCTAACAGTGCTCGAATCAGCCAACATGCTCTATGAGGTGTACAGATGCTTTCCTGGCCACCATACTCTCCTGACTTGTCACCAATCGAACATGTGTGGGACGTGATTGGACGCCGTTTGCAGAATCTGCCACTGCCTCGTTCAGAGGACGAACTGTGGCAAATGGTTGAAAGGGAATGGAGTGCCATCCCTCAGGACACCATCCTCAGGCTTATTGACTCCATGCCTAGACGTGTTTCTTCGTGCATCGCTGTCCGCGGTGGTCCTACTTCTTATTGAGCCGACGCCGTCCTCGCTCTAAATTTTGCTTATTTATTTTGAAATAAATATCCCTTATTGTTCCATGCTGTCTCTGTCTTCTTACCAAATTTCATCAATTTCTGACCACTCCTTCTTGGTGTTGTATTTTCAATGTCGAGCAGTGTATATATATGTACATAACTTCTTTCTCCAAAATTTTAAATAAATAGAAATAAATTTAGATTTATATGGAGTCTTTTGAAGGTTCATCATTTTTAAATGTCTGTATTGCTTTCTAAAATTTATTTTAGAAAGTTGGAAAGAGTCTCTCTTTTTATTTTCCACCTTGACCAGATCTCTGAGTAGTTATTTTTGACTTTTAAGACTGACTCAAATGATGATTTGATTCATTGAGTAACTTCAATCTGACTAAAAATTTAACTTCTATAAAACAATAATTAAGTGTTGTAAAGTTGTTTTCTTGGAAACTTATTTCGTAATTTTTCCTGTAAAATTTGTAATAAATGAATAAAAAATGTCTCTCTTTACAAAGTTTCTCCACAATTCGTGCATTGCAAGCATTTCAGTTTCAAAGAACTCATGATGTCTGACTTATCGAATACTTTTACAATTCTTTTTTTATACTTTAATAAACTTCCCTCGAGACATCGAGTGCGTAGAAACCAATATAATAATATATATTCTCTAGTATTTGCAACACGCATACATATGAGCACCATTAAAACTTAGCTCACTTCAGGAACCTGGCAACCGTCGAAGATGAACAACAAAGGTTACCTTGGCAACCAAGATGGCCGTCTTCATAATCCATCGTGTGTCTTTATTTTATTTGCGAACCCGCGTGGAGAGCGAGTGTGATATGAAATAAAGTCGCAGGAATTTTATTTCTCAAAAAGTAATAGTTCTCCCGAAGGGGACATTTTTAGTCTTTCACCGTATTCCTATTGCTCTCGCTTCTTGATTTTCTTTTCTTTCTTTGAATTTTTCCGCAATATTTATTTCTATTTGCAAAATGTAACTCATGGCTTTCCACTTTTATCTTTCAAGCCCTTTGACTTTCATGTCTAAATGGTTGGAATACAAGTGAACGAAAGTTCACGTATTATCAAATGTTTTTTGAAAGAAAAGTTATGAAAAAGGCGCTGAAAGTAAAATCACATATGTTTATCTGATCGCTGACTTGAAATATTTTTGATAGAAAGTTTGGTGACTTAATTTTCCGACTTTTTTGTTTTCTTCAGAAATAAAAATGTTTAAATTAGATGAAGAAGACTAAGTGTGATAGTCAATCAAATCACATGTTTTTCTGTTCGCTGACTTGAAATGTTTTTGATGGAAAGTTTGGTGACTTAATTTTCCGACTATTTTGTTTTCTTCGAAAATAAAAATGTTTAAATTAGATGGGGAAGACTGAGTCTGATAGTTTACTTGTTATGCCGTGGGAAAGTACACTAACTAGGAAACCACACGAATAATGAACAAAAAAAAAAGTAAATAAGTAGAAGGACATTGTAAAACATATTTCTAAACGCACACATGTTTGAACTCATTTCTCCGTTATTGAAATATTAAGACTCAAAGCCTGCCAACTTTTTAAAGAAAATTCGCCAAATTTAGCGAGTTTCTGTGAACAATGGACCAGATCATCCGTACTAATGCTGATATTATAAATCTTTTGAAAAAAAAATAAAAAACGCTGATATTATAAATCTTCAGAAAAAAAGAAACACTGTTAATGTTCATCTGTTTTATTTTCTCCGAAAAATGCATGGACAATTCAAGATATAAACAATTTTGTTGCGTACAACTATAAAACAAGGGGACAATTTTTGAAATTCAAATACTATTAATAGGAGAAGTAAAAAATACTTTCAGAATTAGAAACAAAAAGGACAATATGAAAGTAAGCATTTTGACCAAAATACTACAATACTGACTCAAGAGGTGAAGTGTAATTATTTTTTAAAAGCGTACCATTAAAAG
>JAXGGA010014091.1:0-33127 GCA_038373865.1 Uloborus plumipes | reverse complement strand
AATAAATATATCATTTTTTTTTGGTTTAATTAATTTTAAGTACATGAGAGGGGGAACAAAAGCATATGGTCGTCGCGAAAAGCATGCATATACTGTCAGCAGGATATCTCTTAATGGGAGAAATACAAAAAGTAAACTCTTTTCCTGTGAATAGCTAACATATCAGTGGCTTGTTTAAAAAAAAAATTAAAGTTTCTACTGCTCCCCCTTTATGACAAAAATGGCTGAAAAGATGGCCAAAAACGCATTTTTTGCCTTATGGTTTATCTTTAAGCTAATATATTTCCAAGAAGGAGTGAGAAATCAAAGTTATGCATTGTGTAACCATTTATAGTAAACATCTGTACACTACCAGAAAGTGAGTAAACCTTTGGTTATGTCTTCCTTTTTTTGGAATCCTCAATTTTAGCAAAATCGGGAAAATCAACTTTGTGTGATGGCAACTTCTAAGAGTGTTGTACCTTAACATTTTCCGTTATAAATATTGCCATATTTTTTTTCTGAATGCCAGGAGTAGCTAGTTTCCGTAGATATCAAACACTTTCATATTGCATGAGTAGAAATTTTAAGAAAAAATTATTAAAAAACATCAATTTTTTGGTATTTTGAAGGTCCGGACAAACTTCGAGGACCCGTATCTCGGGAAATAAGTGGAGCAGGTAACTTTCCTTTTGGGCTTTTTCATACCTCTATACCATCAATCTGTGTACCAAATTAAAAAAAAATCCGAGTCGGTCGTGCGACCAACTTTTTTTTTTTTTTTCGGTGATTTGGTATGGAATCGCTCTACAGGAAAAGAAACTAGAGAGCAAAAATTACGCACAAAAAGTTGTAATCAATAGTGAAATGTGCAAGTTATTCAGTTTTCTTTTCGCAAGTATCTACACTTACTCCATCTCATTCAATTCCTTGTTAGAAAAACTTGCGTAAATACTTAGTTCAATTGTTTAATTAGTGGTCTGACAAAAAGCATAAAACTCAGGATACGCAGCAGAAGGGGGGAGGGGAGAGAAGTCAAGAAAATATCTAAAGGGCCTGCCCCACACGCTCCGGAAAACCTGGAGGAAATCCTCCATGACTTCTGTTGAGGTACTCCTACGGATCTCAGGACCCTTCTCTATTAAGGTTTTACTCCAGGAAATCCTCTAATGTTTTCCTCAAGAGGCAAGTCTTCAGATTTTCCGGCGCGTGTGGGAAACTTCCCTATTTTGAGGTTTTACTGGAGGAATTTCTTTGGGGTTTTCCGGAGCGTGTGGGAGCCCATCAGCATATTTTTAAAAAGCCTAATAATCCGAAAGCCAAACTCCATGAAGCTTATTTCGCACGATTGTTTGCAAAAAATGAGACTTTTTTTTTTTTAAAGTTTCAATTCTTTCCTAAATTTTTTCGTTAAAAAAGGTCAAAAACTTTTTTTACTGATGTTCCCATATTTTGTTTGCCATTTTCGAAAACTAATTTCGGCCGAGCAAACATAAGCGCACGTGACATATAATTAAGCGAGCTGCTAAGAAAAAATAAAAAAAGTCTAAACTAAATTCATGTACAATGAAGTGACAACTGAACAAATTGGGAATAAACAAACTCATTGGAAAATAATCACTCACAATTTTTGTTTTTGATACGATTTCATGCTTAAAAATATAAAGTGCTGCATATGTTACTTCAAAAAAATATATACGTACATATAAACAAACAAATAAACAATCGTTTTTACATCATCGTTATTTCTAAAAACAACTCATAAAAATAGTTTGGGTTTAAAGATCCTATTAAAATTGTTAATTTAAATTATTGACACAATAATTGATTTTTTTTAAAGAAAAACATAAACGAGTGGTAGCAGTGCAGCATTTTCTAGATAATTTTTTTTCAACAATAAAGCAACACAACATTAAAAAAAAAAAAAAAACTTTTTCCATATCAGTGGCAGTTCAGCATTTTCCAAATTAATTTTTCAATCAGAAATAACTACATATTTCAGAAGATCCAACGTTCAGTGCCCCTCTAGATAAGCGAGAGTAAAACCGAACAATAAATAGCCACAACAAAGACTTCAAACACAAATCCACAACAATCGGGGAGAAAAAAAAAAGAATAAAAAAAACGCAACCTATTTTTAGCATGCGAAAAAGTTACGAGCTTGGCGAATCGCTTTGGCAGGCTTGGCGAGCGAAAAGTTTTGAAAGTGTGACAACCCTAAGGGGCCGGTCCGGCACCGAGAATCCTAAGTGCTCCCTCTCTCCCCCTCATTCACAAGCCTTGTTTACCAGCAAGAACGGCGCCACGAAGATTCCGAAAGGGATAGTGGGTAGCAGAGAACGCGCTAACTTTTGACACACTTCCTAACGTTCTTCAACTCATAGATTCATTTATTTATTTATTTCTGAGGAATTAATATAAGCGGCAGACATTTTTTTTCCTTTTACTTCGTGCCAACAACCGTCAGCGGCGATTCAAAACTTACTTGAGTTATTGTCCTTGATATAAAATTGCCGTTACTTTCTACTTTTTCGGCAACTGTAAAAATTTATTTCACAGAACTGCACTTTTGACATGTAGTCCTTCCGTGCAAAAACAACTACGAAACAAAACAGAACAAAGGATTATGATTAGGTCTTTTATACCCGACTCATCTATATCCTCTCCACGGT
Organism: Uloborus plumipes; assembly: GCA_038373865.1. Classification (NCBI taxonomy): domain Eukaryota; kingdom Metazoa; phylum Arthropoda; class Arachnida; order Araneae; family Uloboridae; genus Uloborus; species Uloborus plumipes. The sequence continues at coordinate 30,476 of JAXGGA010014091.1, read as the reverse complement.
GCTGCCTCCCTCTTCAAAAAAGAAAAATGAATTAAGTCAATTTCAACCAGTGGTTGGAAAAACTACATTTCTTTTGTAGCGAAATACAACTACTTTGTTATAAATGTAGTTAACTACAACTACAACTACTTTCTTTAAAAACATAGCGACTACAAACTACTTTTGAATTGTAGTCGCTACTTCGCTACTTTTTAAAAAATAAATAAATTAAAAAGCATACACCGTTTGAGCATTGACCGAAAATATTCGAAAAGTGGTTCACACATTAATAAATTAACTCATTTTGAATATGGAATAGAACTAGGAGTTGTCTTTGAATTTATTGGTTACTTTTCCTTTTTGTTCCCCCCTTTTTTTTTTGTTAAAATTTGTCCTTTATAGATTTTTTTTTACAATTTTTACGAATACTCGCCACAAATAAGGATTCAAAAAATGAAAGATTGAAAGAATTCAACCTTCATTTTTTTTTAAATTTCTTGCCAGGGAATATTTAGGAACATAAAAATTATTTGAATGTATTTCTTCAAAACAATGTATCTAAGGAATCAGCTCATATTTTTATAGTTCTTATTTCTCATTGCGTCCGCTGCTGTACTCGTGCAAGATTTGCACCAGTCAGAGTCAATTAAAACTTTTTCCCCCTTCGTTCTCTCTTTTTTTTATTTTTTTATTTATTTATTTTATTTTAAAGTAGTTTTCAGAAATCGCTACAAACTACAATTTTTTTGTTTCGCGCTACTCACTACTCTACTTTTTTTAAAAAGTAGTGAGCTACACTACAAACTACTCAAAAATGTAGTTACTACAGTAGTTTCGCTACTTGTAGCGCGCTACTTCCGACCACTGATTTCAACACATTTCGGTAAGCAGAGCAACAATGCCCCAAGCAAATTATTCAGTTCCATTTTTAGCTTTATTTTCACCCTCTAACTATTCCATTTTATTCTTTTAATTTTCTACCGCGGGGAAAAACAGCATTTAAGTTTTTGAAACGCTAAAATGTTTAAGAGTTGACAGTTGGTTCCTGACCGCCTACTTCTTGTAATCAGTATTTGTATTCCCTATTTTTTAAAACTTACTACCAGGGTACGGTGCTGAATAAAAATGAGCGACTTCGTTTCCTTTAACTTTGAAAACTCCAATTCCCGACTCCCAGTCCGCAACCATGGTGCAAAATTCCAACCAACGAAGGTGCAAAAATTCTCTTTTAACATACTCAGTGGCAGTAGCGTACATAGACTTAGGTGCCCCCCCCCCCTTTCAACTGTTTCAAAAAACTTTCTGCGTAACTTAGTGCTACTTTTCTGGACTGTGTGCGCTCAAATCGCGTACGCCCCCCACCCCAATCAACCCGCAGAAGGTATAGGGGTGCTATGTACACACAAAAATTAAAATCATAACCAGCTCTGCACTTTCAACAGCAGGGCATTAAGATTCCGTTGGATTTTATTGGAAAATGCAACAGCATTAAAGTGCTACTTTTTGCTTCCCCCACTTCCCTAAACAACAAAAATTTTTGAAAGTATTTTTAAGATTTTTTTTTTTTTTTTTGTCTACACTTTGAAGAGAATTGCTGAACGTTTTGAAGGCGAACTTTCGTTTATTTTTCTCTTCTTCAGACAGAAGAACAAACATAGTTTAAAATCCACCACCCATAGAAATCGCATCTGCGTTTAAATTAAGAACCGAAGTTCGTTCAGCGCAACGTATAAGACTACTAATTTTACATAAGTGAGATCAAGAATGATCTATTTACTGCATAATACTCAATATAACGTCGGCACAACTTACAAGAAAGTCGAAAGGAAAGAACAGCATATGTGTGGGGAGGGAAGCATTAGGTTGGGCGGGAAAGAAAGTTGAACCCCTTGTTGGGGTCACCTTTAATGATGTTCCTTGAAGAAAAGCTCTCCAGAGAAGTTTTTTTTTTTTTTTTTCGTTCCTTCTGTCGCTCGCTCTTTCTTTCGCTCACTTCACACATAGGCGAGTCCATTCCGAAATCGGAGGGAAGAGAAAATGTTTGGAACGGTAAGCAATTTACCTGTCGAAATGGAACGAATCGGAGAGATAACACGGGAAAGCTTTCAACCTGAAGAAAGAGCATACTTTATTTACCGTGAGTTGCATCTATAGTTTTTCGTTTCTCATATGGGTGACTTGATGTTGTTCTTAATATTAAAACTGAAAACTGTTATGCATGAATTAGGCACACGATATGCATATTTCTGTTTCTTTCAAGAGGAGTGGGAGGTATTTTTCTTCAAGGCAACATCACGAATACATATATATATTTTTTTACATCTTACATAATGATTTAAAGTGCCATAAAAGTTAATTTTTGACGAACCGGACACGCACAATGCAATTTATGTATAAAAAAGAATGTTTAGAGGGGGGGGGGGCTGCCTTCCGAAATATTCGTTTTTCCATCGTAAAAGCAGCATTAAAATAGTAAAATTCTGTTTCAAACCACTTTTGCTTTGGGTCAATCACCTAACACTTTTTTTCAACCACATCACTGCCTCTAATTACAACTACGTAGTAATTCCTTTCTCCTTCAATCGAAAAATCCCTACTTTTAACGGCTTTAAAATTTTAACTTTGCAAAATTAAATTTAATAAGAAAGAGTATCTGAAACACTATTTCTGTCTCTGAGAAGTCGTCCACAAATATTATGTCACGCTTTGAGGAGCGTTCATAAAACTGAGTTTGACAAGGGGGGGGGGGACAAAGCACACATTTAGGTTGAAACACTTTTTTCAACAATGTTTCAACAAAATATGGCGTGACATGTGGCAGAAGGAAAGGAGGGAGAAGTATGAATGTCCGGGGGGGGGGGGGGCAAATATATTGGAGAAAAAAAACATTTTTGGATAACCCCTTATAATTACTCTTGTTATGAAGGAAATTTTTGAAAAAAATTCATTCCGCAACTCTAAACGAAATATTTCACACACCATTATAAAATATATAAATATAATAAAAAGCACACACATAAATAACTAAGTATGTTTCAACCAAAGATATAAACAACAAGTTTCTACTTCTCTCTCTCTCTCTTTTTTTTTTTTTTAAGTCGTTTCGGGAAATCAAATCACAACAACCTGAAGCTATCAAGTACGTTTCTTGTATTTGATTGATGACTTTCAGAGAAAAAAACTCATCAGATTGCAGAGAAAATTTCACCCTGAAATGACTATCAGATCGGATAAAAACCTTTGCAAATAAGGGTCACTTGCATTTATTTGATTAGCTGAAACTATGCCATTCCTCGAATTAGAATTTCCAATCTTGAGCAGAGAGTTAAAAAAGATGGCGATGAGAAAATGGATGGCAAAAGACAAATTTTGTACTATAAGTTAAAACACCTGCCAAAACTCCATTTAGTTTAGAATGGAAGTTTTTCTAAGTTTGTTTATTTAAGTTTTAAAAAAAGTGTATTAGAAAATATAGAGTTCCAAAACGTTATAAAGGTTTCCGTTACGCCATTTAAATTGATTATGACTGTTTATCGGCTTTGAAAGTTCTGTAGATGCCAGGACTTGGCAAGGAGCTTCATAGAAACTTTTTACGCAGTATACACCAACAAAAAGGGGCTTAAATCAACTTTGCGGGGAGGGGGAGATAAGTCAAGAACAAGATGCGAAAAGAGGCTTCTTCCGCAAAATATAAATGAGTAATCCGATTTATCAATCAATCTTTTACATAAAAAGAAAACGAGATGCGAAAAGGTGTTTAGTCAGAAATATTAAATACATGAAACGAAATAAACGAGCGAGATACGATGCGAAAACTTATCTGAAAATCTCTACTTCACTCCATCACTCATTATCCACCACCACAACCACAAAAAGACAAACTTCCATGCATGGCAAAGTAAAATCACTGAATAAATTTGATTGCTCGAGGGGGAGGGGGGCGTCAAAGGTGATTATCATAACTCAGCGTTTGCCCATTTTGATGTGCTGGCCCCAAAATGTGCTGGGAACTGAGACACGTTTCGGGGTTTCAAAGACATCACAGACAAAAGTTCACTTTTCTGCATTGAAAGATGGGTTCCTTGAAGCTCCAAAACACGGGTCAGCAGTTCTCCGCAACTTTGCGCAATTTAAGATTGTTATATTTTTATTCACTTTTCTGCTCTATTCAGTGCCTATGCTCTAAGCCAGAATTTCCCGCGGACCAGAGCGGGAAATGCCAGCATCCGCGAGCTCATGCCAGCCAGGGGGTCTGCGGCGCGGCGCTGTCCTGCATTTTTATTCAAAACGAAAGCATTTTGAGGGAATACAAAAATTCTTGCTTACGCACGAGGGAGCAGCAACCCCCCCCCCCCTGAATCCACGACTTAAACACATATTTAACACATAATTGAGTTTCAAACGGACTTTTACTTAAATAGCTCAAAATAACATTGGAAGCAATGGAAGCTAAACAAGAGTTTTAAAAACTATCGAGTGAAATGAATCAATAAAAAAAAGGTTTCAATGTATCTCTCTTTTTTGTAAGGGGAGGGGGGGCAAGGGGACCGCAAAGTTAGTAATTTTCAGGAGGGGTCCATGGAGGTCCGGATTTTGGGAACCTCTGCTCTAGGCAAAGTGTAGAACACGTGGAAAAAACCATGAGTAGCGATGGTGAAATACCGTGCTTCAAAGGCACAGCACGTAAACCAAAAATAAACATTCTTAAAATCTGTTTGTTAATTTGAAAAACCCCAAGTGCATCATGTACTTGGTGCATCAGCGCACAATATCAACAACAGCAACAAGTCTCCACAGACGAACCAGCACCAAAAAAAGCGCCGACTTTTTTCCAGAACGTACAAAGAGCGTGGTAGAGGTAGTCTGGTCCTGTTGCGAGCGCAACCGCACATAAATCAGCCGCGTCCAAGGATTCTGTTTTCGCTCTTTAGAAGCACCGCGCGTCATTTCACATATTACAGTTGCCCCGTGGGGGTGCCCCCGCTGATTGGAGAGCCATGATCAGCGGAGAGAGAGGAAAATGAACTTTACCTCCACGTGCACCGATTTTGCTGCTTCTTCGTGCGATTGCGCAACCCATCGATTCCGCTTGCCGGCTTGCTTCGTGGGCACTTCGAGTCGCCTGATTCTGACTAGGCCAACTGGGACGTGGACTAAGGTCCCCACAACTTTGGGGCCCACAAATGGCTAAAATTGCTGCAGTCAATGGCAAAAATTGTTTTATCGTTTATCCCAGCAATAGGCAACCCGTCGATCTCAAACCCTTTTTGAGTAGATAGCAGCAATATTTTTAACCTTGCTTTCTGTCTGAGGAGAATCAATAAATTGGGTTAAAGTTTGATCTCTACGAATAAAATTATTTGAAAATTTTCCAAACTATGTATAGTCCCTGAAACTGTTAATAGTCATTATTTTATCAATTTTTAGGCAAACAATATACTTGTGTTTGAAAACACTTTGACGCGAATTTTCATAGCATTACTATTAATAATTTAAAGCAACTGCTTGATAAGTATCAACCCCCCCCCCCCCGAGTTGATATACAATTTGACGTCAGTATAGTCGCAACTTAGTCGTGTAATCAACATATCTGATAATGTCTATAGTGTATGCATCAGCCCCCACCCCTTTTTTTCCCCAGTCGATCTTGTGTTCATACTAAACTGGGAAGTAGAGTCTCGGTCAATTTAGGTTGCCGACCGCTGGTTTATCCAATGCCTAAAATTGAAAAGCTGTGTGAAAGAGAGAGAAAGATACAGAGGCCCCGAAAAAGTATTTGTTCTTGTACCCCGTAAGATCTTAATCCGGTTATGGTTCAAGTGGAACCATGTGTGTACACGACTTCATATTTTTCAAAGTATACTTCACTTCAACTCAGTTGCAGATGCGGAAATAGTTTTGGGAGGGGCTACAGGAGAGTGAAAGTAAATAGTAACTCCTCACACAATTTTTTTATCACAAATTTGTGCGTTTATGTTAATTGGCGATTCTATCTACTAAGACGAATTAACGGACGAATATTAAGTGCATTTGCATTCTAAATCAATTCAGATATGCAATACACCACCAACTCGTTTATTCCATCCATGGACTGCAGTTTCGTGCTTTATGGCACTCGTCAGCATGGAACAGAAATTTAACGAGTAAGAAGCAGAAATCTTCTTAAAGGATTTCTGCAAAAGATTCCTGCCTTAGCCCTGGTTATTTACTGCTTTATACAATTAAGATAATCTACATTCTTACACATTGACAGCTGACTCCAATGTTACTTCTATAAGGTACCCAGTAATTTTATACAAACTTTACATTTCAAAGCGAAATTATTCAGAAATGCATGCTTTCACTCTCGGATTTTTTTCTTCTTTGATATTCCTATTTTTGCATTGCAAAATCGAGATGTTGTCATGTTTTGTTTATCGTCGCAGTAGACAACACCAAACTTACGTAACACAAAAAATCTCAAGGATTAAAAAATTATTGTGGCCTTAGGTAAATCGCTGAATTGAACAACGCCTAACTGGTGCTTTAACTACATAACTCGACAATAAATTCGCCAGCACTAAAATAGAAAGATCAAAACAAGCATACACCCCTCCTCCCATAAAAATAAACAAGCACTCCACAGTTGAAAACACAATTTCGTTTTGGAGGAGTCGCTTTTGAAGTCTCCGAAACGACAGACAAGAAAATGGCAATAAATAATGCCTAGGAGAAAACGAGGGGCAGAGTCACAGGGAGGGGCCAACTTTCAAGAACAAAATCAAAGGTGGAGGGAGGACCCCACCTTCGGCGGAGAAGGGAACAGGTCACATATTGTGACACAGGTACTCCTAGAGACTCACATTGAATAATTCCATTTTTCTTAAAGAATTGAAGGGGCAAGTGGATAAAGGTGATATGTGTCAACTTTTGAAACTTACTTTTTACCATGGATGAAGGCGATTAGTCCATAAGTATCATGTCCCCTTAGTTACAGAAATTGTTGATAACTAAAAATATGACCCCGTTCTACCCCTAGAGAAAAATCCAATGAAAAAAAAATAACATTTTATTTGAAAGCTTTTTCTAGAAATTTAACAAATCGTCACATATCACCTTTATCCACTTGCCCCTTCAATTCATAAACGCCTCAATGGAAGGTCACTGCGACCTCTCAAAAAATTTCCTTATTCGGCAAATTTTGACTAACGATTCGCCAAAATTGGAGATACAACTAAAATATCGCAAATTTTAAATACCCGAATGTCAATTTTTTGTTAGATGCACGCATTTTTGAATACCCGTATTCGATCATTCAGAAAAATCTGTTATTCCATTCGGAAAAATTGAGAACTTCCTCTCTACCAAAAATTTTAAGTTCGGTATGCCCCTGTTCATTAAAGTTATGTATTCTCAACTAACTCGAATCATTGGATAGCTTTCATATATCCATTGAATGAAAAAAAAAATGTAAACCTAAAAAACGGTAATCATCTTAAGGAAATGTCTAGCTGCATAGCATTCATATTCTAAATACCTGAGTCATATGAATTATATATATTAGCAGGGGGCATTGATATATTACATGGGGTACATAGAAAAAACGATTCGGAAAGTGTTAGACGCATATTCTCATTTTGTAAAAATAAGTCGGAAAAATACTAGTGTACAGTGCAGTCAGCAATTACACACTGACCTACATTCGAGATTCGGCACTATCCTGCCGGCCCCCAAAGCAGATGTTTCTGCCATCCGCAGTTATTTCGGCAGTGTGCACGGGGAAAACTAGAGGGTAGAAAATTACAGTACTGGGGGGGGGGGGGACCCCTCTCGCATTTTCTCTTTTTTTGAACTACATACCAACAGTCATCGCTCAAAGAGATTCAGAAGTTTATTCGCCAAACAGTTTTTGAACAGAGGGTACAAATCGAAGAATCTTTCTTTGATTATTTACTTTTCAAACGAAGGCCATTTTATTTCGAAACACAAGATTTCTTTTTTTTTTTTTTCTATACAAGTGTGATCCTGAATACTTTTTAAATCAGACAAAACGAAATTGATCAATGACGAAATTTTTAGCAAGAAATTGAAGTGAATTTTGAACTGGCTTTTCCAAAATTCACTTCAATTGTGAACAGGCTCATTGGACCGACTTTTTAAAAAACACGCACAAAATATCTTATTCAAAGGTTAAGAAGTTAGACTTTTTGTGCCGGAAATTGGTTCTAAAACAGTATTAAAAATGTCTTCTTCTCGTTGGTATTTTACATCCCACATAACCAGATCATGATTCGTTCACTAAGCTATGACATCATTTGGAACAGATGAATCATCGATGTTGGTATGATATCCATACAAGTATTATTACAACAGAATTATTTTGCCACTGACGCAGTTGATGTAAATCCACTATAAATACAATACTCTCAAAGCCAATTTATTTTAAAATTTATATTGATCGGAAATAAAATTGCGCTAAATCCCGACTTGGCTAGAGTAACTTCAAATGTGCATATTGTGTTAATAACGAACGCTTTTTTTTCAAATAAAAAAAATTTAATAATAAATGAAACAAGAACTTACTAGAAAGATGTGTAGAAAACCTTGTCTCTTGTGAGATTTCATCACTCTCTGTAACAATAAGTTTGAATATTAGTGTGTTTTGAATTGATGAATGTTTTAATATAAGGAACATTCAAGTATAAAATAAAAAAAGAAAGAGCACAATATCATTTGTTTTTTGCAATAGATCAGCTTCATTAATTACAAGCAATGGTTGAAAAAAAGGAGTAAAAACAATTAGTAAACTTCGCTTAACAGAAACCTAGTAAAAAAGTTTTCAGTTTTAAACAACTCATAACACTGATAACAGTTTAAAGGAATTTTGCAAAAGACACTCTAAAAGTAAAAATTGTGGAAGAGGGGGGGATAAAAAATTTAAACTAAAAAAAAAAAACCTCAGGATAGGAACTTTGTAATGTAAACGAATCACGGGGTGGGGGGGGGGGGGTTCGGGACGTGCCAATCTTATTATTTACTAGTAAGCACCGTTAGGGGGTCTGGGGTGCCCCATACTCCAGATGGTATTCTGGCTGTGTAATGTAAATGGAAACACGGCGTAGGGGGGATTTGTAACATGCCAATCTTATTATTTACTAGTAAGCACCGTTGGGGGGGGGGGGTTCGGGACGTGCCAATCTTATTATTTACTAGTAAGCACCGTTAGGGGGTCTGGGGTGCTCCATACTCCAGATGGTATTCTGGCTGTGTAATGTAAATGAAACACGGCGTGGGGGGGATTTGTAACGTGCCAATCTTATTATTTACTAGTAAGCACCGTTGGGGGGGGGGGTCTGAGGTGCCCCCTACTCCAGAATGTAAATTCTGGCTTTGCTATGTTGTTGTCGTCGTGTCATTAATAATTAATATAAAGATTTGGTATGTGCCATTACTTAGAGAGGTGGGTATGCTCTAAAACTCATTATTGAAAAGAAGTATTCTTACAAGCCTGGGAAGGAGTCGATAAATAATTGGAATAACAAAGTATAATGCATTGTGCACTTACTACTGAATGAAATACAAAAGTTTCTAACTTTCCTAAAATGTCGAGATTTTTCAATTTCCTTTAAAAATAATTTACTTTCAAAACATGCTGTAAAGATCTGTTTCGACTAAAGGGAATTGAAAGCCTCATAAATGTTTTTGAAGGATGTAATAAAACAAATTACGTTGCAAGTTGTCACCTAAGATATTTGAAAAGTTAATACAGACTTTAAAAAGTGAAAAGAGAAATCATAAGTGTATAAGTAATTATCAAGACTGAAATGTAACATACCAGAAAAATAGTCTATTTCTTCAGTTATTTCCTGAGGATGCCTGCAATATGGCGGGGGTGGCGTATCTAGGAACAAAAGAAGGTAATTTAGATGCAGAAAATAAAATTGAAAGTTTTCTTTTTTTAATGTATACAAAATAAAAAAAAAACTGAAATTCATGCATACAAAGTTCCTAATACAACAAACAATTAATAAGCAGCTAGTGGTGCACTGCTGCCTTTCAACACACTAAATTGCAGTTTCCTCGGCGTTTCTTAACCCACGGACCGACAAAGGCATTCGAAAGAAAATAGCAGAAGCGGACCGTTGTCGACCCCCCCCCCCGTCTCTTTATTTGTTTTCCCGGGGAGGGGGGGGGGAATCCCCGCCGGACCATTAAAACATGTAATTTTTTGAACTTTTGAACCCCTTCCGCCTTTTGAAAACAGAAAAAAAAAAAAAACCTCTAGCACTTTAAAGAGCTTGTGAAAAAGTTTTACTGATGAGCCGGGTTATTTTTTTTCTTCAAAAAAATATTAATTAATGATGTCACAAATAAATGCATAAATAAAACTTTAATTGATGCTGAATAGATATCAAAAACATATTTACAAGTTAAAGTAATTAATGTAATAATTAAACATGAGAAAAAACACTTTTGAAACATCACAAACGATTTTGAAAATAAATCTCAAAATTCGTGCAAAAAATGTCGATTGTGCTAATGTTGGTTTTTCTCTTTCCTTCCATTTATTTTCACGGAAGATTTTCTTTTTCTTTTTCAACATAGACGAGCAAAATTCTCCTCCGACCGGTCACATTTTTCAGCGAACCGGTGTAGGACCACCTGCTGCGAATCGCTACTCTAAATTGCTTTTAGAAACGTAAATTTAATGTTTAATGTTAGTTCGTACTGTTGTCCTTAGAAAAAAAGAGCAAAGACACTTGAGAATTTATACAAACCTCAGGGTTTGTTTTGTTTCCGTACATACTATGAATATGATCCTTGTTGAGAGGTCGAAACTCAATGAAATACCGAAATGTAATTCTTAGACGATTAAACATGCAGAAAATGTTGTCACTTTTAAATAAACAAAATGTCAAATCCTATGTAATTCCTTGACTTCAACGTGAAATATCGATAAAAAAAATTGAAGCATTGAGCTAAACGTCTCGTTAACCAGATAAGGCTAAATTAAATTAGTTTCTTTTTGTGTTTTTAATGAAGCAAAATTTTCAGAATTTTCTTCGAGAGAAATATTTTTATATTACATAACTTAAGTATTTTGGACCCAATGCAGATATTATCTTCACTTCATAACTAAGGAAATAAAATATTGGAAATTATCACACATTCCCTGAAGATAGTGATGAAATCAAGAAGTCAAACATGATCAAAATTTTTGGTGAATTAACTTTTGACCGTGATTGACTCCCACAAACTTTTAATTTATATTTTTCAAAGGCAATTTCTTTAAAAGAGCAAGATGTGAAAAAATGAGGGTTTTACATCTTTTTTTTTTTTTTTTTTTTTAATAACTATGACCACTGCTCTCAAACTATGGCTCTGGTCATAGATACAGATGAAAAAGAAAATGTCATAAGACTATTTAAATCATAGTTTTTCTGCCTAAAATTCCGGGCAACGTGCTTTTTATTTAAAATGATGTAACATAACAACAACAAAAAAAAGGTGAAGTCTTTGGAGACAATCTTATATTCATTATCCAACAAAGTTGAAAAACCTTGATTTTTTGACCCCTTTACCCCACCAGACCATGCCTCAATTCACAATATACATTTTATAAAAGTAGTGTCTCTTAAGGGGAGATCCGCCCTGGAGACATCCAAGTGATTTGAGGGTTAAACATTGACCCTATACTAAGAATAATATATCTTGGCTCGGAGTCTTGCAGGTCATCTCTTTTGCATTTGTATTCAGCCATACATTAATGCCTAAAGCTGACAATTCCCCTGTATTTGTTTTTTAATCTTAACTTTAATCCATCATCAGGGGTGATTGTGAGTTCATAAAATAATACCTGAAAGTTTTAAAGAAAAAGTAGGGGGGGGGGGAGTTTTTGTAAAACCAAGGCCCCTATTACTTAAGCACACCTAATTTTATAATTATACAAACATAATTTTCTTTCATAAACTAACACATTTCACATACTCAAATAGTTTTTAGTCAAAATATTGTACATGCATTTAATTAAATTGTAAATGAGAAATAAAGTTACTTTTAAGCTGGTGATGAGCAATCATCTCCAAAAAAATATTTTAAGGAGAAAGCAAAAATCTAACAGAATTAATGTTTGTTGTGCGAAAGCATTTATAAAGTAATGAAAGTTGCATTTGTTACATTTTGTTGCATTTCATTTATTTGTCTCCTAACTAAGGGTAATAAGCATCAAAAGTTCAAAAGTGAGAAAAATTTGATTCTCATATCGGATGCAAATAAAATAATTTAGTAAGGTAAAAAAACAATTAGAGTTTTCATCTTAACATTTCTATTTGATGAATATTTTTAATAATTATCGATATAATCATCGAAAATTCGAAAAAGAAAAAAAATACAGAGGTGAGAAGATAAAAGCACAATTAAAAATATTTTATTTCCGGTATTTTCGAACATGAAAATACCGGAATCGATCATGAAAATACCGGAAATCCTGTAAAATACCGGAACACAATCACCCCTGTCTATCCAATTTCAATAAAATTAAGCGCAATTTACGTGAAGGGAGCAGTAGTTACATTTACGTGCAATTAAAATTTTGCATGAAATGCATTTATTTGTCAATACTTGTCTCAAAAGATTCGCTACACCACAAAAAGAAGAAGAAGAAAAGTACCAACTTTATGTTTACACGCAACAGTACTACTCAGCTCTTTCTCTTTTTAAACAGCCGGAGTATGCCACCAAAAATGATCGCGGCGTGTTACACCGTTACCATCGAAACACCCGTGCTGAAGACACTATTTTTTTTCTCTTTTTTTTTCATAGAGGCGTAATATTTATTTTGGATAAATGAACTATAGATAAAGAGGAGACCATACTGATCAATTCTACTAAGAAAGGAAAACAAGTTTCTAAGAATGACGCTGAAAGTAATCAAAATGTTGATTTTTTGTATGTGGAACCTTTGATATTTTGTATTTCAAAAAAATATATCCAAATGTAATATTTAAAAGATTTAAATTTACATATTTTTCACTTTTTAAGATGCCAAATTTTAACTTTTCATATAACGTGTAACACTGGTCTAATATTCAGGCTAACCTCCGATTTTCAATACGTGAAACACGATACTGGCGTTTCTAAAACACGTCGGTACAGCACCGGAATGTTTTTTACTTTCCAAAAAAAATCGAATATAAAACAAAAAATTAAATTATATTGAAAAAGAAACAAGCAAAAATTAAATTTATTAGCAAGTGGGAAAAAAGATAAAAGATGCCGAATTCAAGGCCCGCGTGTGACCATGCCAGCCGCTTTTTTTTTTACATTAAACGATAAGAAGCTACTTATGAAAGTTTTTAAAAGAAAAAGCAGCAAGACTACTCGCAGCACAGTAATTGTCGGCCGACGTCACTTGATAAGGCCGAGCTCGCGACTGGCGCCATCGCTTAATTGTGTCCCTTTTTGAAGCGGCGCTGGCGCCCACTGGCGACACATTGTCCCGTCACGTGACCATACAGCCAGGTACGCACTTCACGACTGGCAGCCGACTCAGCCGCTAGCACCGTGAAAAAGAACACAGAAATAGAACTCCAACCTTCTGTCTTCGGCGCTACGGTATGACAAAAAACATTGCACTTCCCTGACGAGACTTCATTTTACGACAATTTTTCCACTCCCTGGCGCTGGCGCCTCGCGTACTTTATGTCGACTTTTTAACAAGCCGTTTCGAATTTTATCTCTCAATTATTTTTGCTTGAAAAAATAATTTCAAGGTCCTCAAATTCTTTCGACATTTTGTTATTTTATAAACATCAGTGCTTCCCGAAAGAACTTCTTCCCCTTTTCTTATACAAAATTAATTCTGCCCCTTCAATTTTCATAATAATCTGTTTGTAAAACTTTTTTCTGTTTTACAATTCCCTTAATGGTTGAAAATACAACACCATACAAAATAGCTTTTATGCACCAAGAAATATTGCATTTAATACTACAAGTAACAAAATGTACAAATTGGAGACAAAAAATAGATAAATAAATAATACAACATTAGTAAAATACCAGTACAATATTAATGCAATGGGTGAACTTGCTTTTGAGGACAAATTTTCCCAAACCATAGTTTCATTAAAAATACATGAATTTCCTAGTGGGAGTAAGCAAACTTGAAAGCCAGTAGCATGCATAACATTAAGTGCCCCCTCCTCATAAAATATGTTAAGTGTGACCCCTCCCCCTTCTCTAGAAGATAAATACAAGAAATGTATTTATGAATGGTCATTTGAAAGCAGAAAGTATTTGTAAAAAAATTCTGAAAAAGTATCATTCGATTAGATTCAAATACATGGTGGCACAAAACTTTAATGAGTAAGATCTCAGTTTGATCTTGACTGCAAGCAGATAGTAATGTCCTTTAGGAGCCGGGCAGTACACATGCTGTACTGTAAGTCTTTTTTTTTTTAGAGGACGGGGTTGAGATTTTCACTCTAACTCTTTGGAGCCAGGGATTTTTTCAAGAATTCATACGTCTGGTACGACAGTATATACCTTCTCTTTTCAATGGAAAAGAAATTCGTGGTTCCAGGGGTGTCCACAGAGGGGGGGGATTATGGCGCAAGTTGCGCCATCAAAATTTTTGGGGGGGATTTTTTTAAACTAATTTATTTATTTACTTATTTATTTAAATTATTTACAGATTTTTTTAATAAAAATTATTCATCAATTAATATTTTCAATTTAAATTAGTTATTTTATTTCTTTATTATTATTATTTATTTATTCATTTTGTGTGTGTGAGTGTGCTTGGAATGTCTGGAAGAGTAAAAAAGCGATTCTGCTCTATGCATAATTAGTAATTTTAGAAAATTAATAATAAACAAAAAATTAAAAAAAAAGAATAAATAAATAATATTAAAAAAAATAAATAAATATAAAAAAATAATAATATTTAAAAAATAAATAAAATAAAAAAGAGAGGTAAAAATAAAAAGCACAAGAGAGTTGTGAAAATTGGGGGGGGGGGGGATTTGCGCCATTGAGCTTGGGGGGATGGGCACCCCTGAGTGGTTCAACTGTCGTACTACCTGGGTCGGAAGAAAAATTTCTAAAAAACAGCCCGGATCCAAAAGGTTAACAGATCCTTTTTTCCCAACACCAATTGGATTTTCCGTTGGGGGGGGGGGCTCTTTCAATAATTCTATGCATCCCTAGGAGGAGCTCCCCACTCTGCAGATTGAACGCTACAGTTTTACACACAGTGAATGGAGACCTTTATACCAAAATATAATATGCATGTAATATAGCAATACAATTGTATTTAGTATACCAGTAATTATTAATAAAGCTATGTAATCTGAGAATTAGAAAACTATGACAAAATAAATTGATTAAGCAGCAGTAGCGGCTCGTCCATGGGCACTGTAGAGAGAGTGGCAGCACCCCTAGTAGTTTTTTTTCCAAAAATATGCTTTTAAATAATTTTAACTTTAGTTGTGTGTGAAACGATGAGTGTTGAGCATTTGCAGGGCATTTCCTTTTCAGTTATCTTTGTTCGGAAAGAAAATGATATATAAAAAAAAGGTTGCCCTATTCCGGATTTAAACATTGCTCAGTCATCCACGAGCAGAAAGTCATTATACCAGAGAGAATTTAACAGAGAAATTCACTCGAAACATCATGTCAGAAAGGTTATCAGCCTTGGCTATGCTCAGTGCAGGAAAATTTTGATCAATAAGATTAAAAACTTAAATGGAAAAATTGTAAAAGAACTAGTACTTAAAAAAGAAAGAAGAATGTTCCTTGTTTTTAAATATTTAAAAAAATTTTGTTATTTGTTTTCATTTATTTGGATTAAGTAAATATATATTATATGTTCAATGATTATTTTTTCAATATTGGTGCTTTAAACAAGTTTTTTTTTACATATTGAGCTGAGCTACGCATAACATTCGAATGACATTAAAGAAATTGCAGCACCCTCAAGTTAAGAGTGTCAGGAGCCACCAATACTAATCCTGTAATTTTTGAAGATTAGCCAGGCCCTTGAGACTTATACCGAGTGATACAGAGTTGAGTATTGTTTTCCTATTATGAATTAACAAAATGAAATTGATTTTGATTCTTATACATTTTTAGTGCTTATGTAAATCACTTCAATATAAAAAAATTGTACTTCAAACAAATATTCCCACCCCTCCCTCCAAGATGGGACACAGGATTTAGTTAAGTAAGGGCAATATTTTTACTAGAACTAGAATAGGGTGCGGGGGGGGGGGGGACTGGTAACGTTTTTTACAAAAAAGTAACAACCTCCTACTTTTGAAAAACTGGTTACATAAAATTTTTTAGAGTTTGACTAACAATAAAATTTAAGTGTCAAGATAAATTATTACAATTTTTTTTCACATGTAAAATAAATGAATTTTTAAAAGAAATTAGTGAAATATAGTCACAAAATTAACTAACATAAAAATGTGAACTATAAATTATTTTAATTAATGTATTTATTAATTATTTTTTGTTTTATTTTTTGAGAAGCAAAAAGACAGATAGGTAAAAATATCCTAAGAACGGCTTAAAAAAATTTTATTGGACTGATGCCTGAGGCCCCTGACAATACATTGTAAATTTTATCTACATTGATTTTATCTTAAAACTATAATTATTACTGTTTTAAGGAAAAAAACTGTTTCAAAAACGAAGGACAGCATTATCAAGAAAGTATATCCAGAATTGATTTGGAAAAAGTCATTTTCTGAGAACTTCGAAATTAAATTTGAAAATATTAAAATCTTCCTTCACAAAGAGTTGCTTTAAATTTGTTTCAGAAGAGGCTTGTGCCCTTTGGGCTCCCTTCTCAAATATGCTCCTTCCATATGTTTATACCAAGGTTTCAGCTGCTGTTGCATTTTTCACCCAATAAGAAAAACTACTATTAAAATTGCGAAAATGAAAAAAAAAAGACATTTTCTTCAGTATAATAAGAGAAAGAAGAAAATAGAAAACAAACCATGCACCATCTGAGAGAAAAAGAAAGCATGGTGATATAAAACTTAATCTTATTATCAGAGGCGGATCAAGTGAAGTGGAGGCCCCAAGCGGTAAAAGTTTTGGTGGCCCCCCTCCAGCCCACTCTAAAAAAGGGGGGAGAACCCCCCCCCCCGAGAAAAAAAACCCAATACAGTTTACCAATATTTTTTATTTACATACCTCAAAAAAATTTTCGTCTAGATTTAATTGCAACAAAATCATTAATTATGTTTTCTGTGTCAACGCCGTTTAACAGTTCCTGTTCAATATACAGTATGATTAAGTTGTTAAGCCTCTCTTCTTCCATTTTAATACGTAAATAATTTTTTACTCTTTTTAAAATAGAAATCGATCTTTCATCTGATGCATTTGACATAGGTATTGTTAAAAATATTTTGAAAAGTGTCTCCATGTTCGGAAATGTGCAAGACATCCCTGTAGCAGCTTGATAAATATTACGACAACGCGAGACTTAAATTGTCTGAATTTTCAGATGTTCTTTTGAATGAGTCCTCATTTTCTTTCAGAAACATAACAAAATGGAGACCTAAAAACACCTATTGGTATATATTAGTCCCCAGCTGCAAAACAGCTCGTTCGTTTAGCTACAGGTTGCAGTTATATCTAAAACCAGTGCATACGAATTTTAGATTCTAGGAGAATTTCGGAACCCCATGGCGCATCACGGGTCGACAGGGCCCCACGCGGCCGCTTAGTCCGCGTACCGTTAGACCTGCCTCTGCTTATTATACATTTTTACCACCCCTTTAACATAAATGATCTTTTAATGAACATAAATAAAGATCAATAATATATATAAGATACTGTCATCCCTGCTTAATCGAGTAACGTATAAACAAATACCCCACTTATACGAATAAAATATCTCAGAGCCGAATATTTCGCATGCCATAGAAGCAATGTTAAAGGTCCTCGCATAATCGAATAATATTTCTTGGAACGGACAATCTCTGTTTAAGCGGGGCCGACAGTATAGACAACATATAAAGCAAATTGTACATCTCATCATTAAAAAAAACTCAATTTATAGAACGTTTAACTTTTTCAATAAAATTTTTACACAACAAAGTTACACTTAAGCTCAACTTTTCAAAAAACAAGAACTTCAGCCACAGTTAGACGTTTAGTTTATTACAACTGTCATATAATGTCTAGGTATGTAAAATTTCTGTAAATTTTGAGAATGCAAGAAAAATCTAGCTTTTTTCTGGAAAAATTGGAAGATAAAACACAACATTAAGCAAATACTAAACCATACAATTAAACTGTAACAATAGAAAATCAGATGTTTAAATTATTCTTTTTAATTATATTTATTAAAAATCTAGAAAAGACTAAATAAAAAAATGCCTGAGCTGAATGAACTAAGTCTTTTTAAGTGAGTCATTTTTCATGCAGGTTTTCAGTTGAATTAATATCAATTTTTTTCATTACTTTATGCTTCAGACTTTTTTCTACATTTCAATTATTTGTTTAGATATTTTACATTGTACCCATGTTTAGTTAGACAATCTGTGATGTTAAGATATTTAAGCTAAATATATTTTAATAATAAGTTTGACGGGAAACCTAAAATGATAACTCGGGATATTCTATTAACTATAAAAACATTATCCATACAAAATGAAATATTATGCTGAACGACATCTATAGCACATAGCCTATCATACAGAGTTTAAACAAATTCATGCAGGTCCTGATTTTACCGAAGTTCATTTTTGATCATGGTTAATGCACTCAAACCTAGTTAATTCAAACTTGCTTAGAACGAATTATTGCTAAAAACGAAATAGATTACATTTCCAATCGATTCACACAGGTTTTTGTTTTTTGTTCATCCCAACACTGAATTGATTTTTTTTTTATCCCTTGGAGTTCATTTTAAGGAGGTTCCACTGAATAACATAATTTATGGGTCTAACGTTGTTATAAATATGCTTACATTAAGCTTTGGACTTTTATCTAATACCTTGCAAACTTTTATATCAAAATTATATCAGCCACAATTTATATTTTAACATGTTGCAACATCTTAGACCAGTGGTTTCCAATCTATGTGGTACAAATCTCTATGGAGACTTATAATCATAGGCAAGGAGGAACATGGCTATATTACCAAATTTTAGAACTACGTAAAAAATGAAATCAGTACAAAAATAGGAATCAACAAAATGTTATCATTATGACACTTACATTTTCGTACCAGCATGAAGATCAGTGATATATGACACCGCAGTTTGAGAAAATTAGCACTCCAAAAGTAAGTGTACCCATAGCATTAATATTTTACTTCCTTGTTGCACTGAATTTTTATGATTTGTGAAATTAGTGAATTCTCATCATACAAAATAAACATGTATTAGTGCATAAACACTACTTTGTATAAAATATGTAACTTTTACTAATGTGTTAAATAACTTATAAATAACAATAGTATAGAATTGTGAAATCAGATTAATACAGAAAAGGGGGAGGGGAGCAAAGAACAATTATGTAAAAAAGGAGGTACAAATATAAAAGTACTAGTAGTAGTAGATATGCTCAGAGTTACGCAGGTTAAAATGCAACATGCGAAATCCAAGAAGGTATTTTTTGTGATAATGTGGTCAGTTAAAGCAGAGTGAAGGACAACGTGAAATCAAACTTAAATGAGTTATTTATCTGTGATGATTTTCTAGAAAACTGCGTTTCTGTTTTTGAAAAAATAAAAACAGCAGTATTATATATTAAAGGTCATGAAAGAAGAGGATATTTCTTAACTATTTAAATTAGAAAAGCCTCAGAAAACCACAAGAAAAGACAATATCAAACACAAAATTAGTCATCGGAGGGAAGTTGAGATGAAGCACTAAATAATGATTTAAATGTCTTAAAGCCTTAAAAAAATTAGAGATTTTATGTAGAAGTTTCAACTAAAATTAGAATCAAAAAAGAAACTTGTCAGATATTTTTTCTAATTGCTCTCTTGATGTGCCAAGTGAGGACACGAACAAATTGAAATTTTTAGCGAAATCCAACAGGTTGATTTAAAAAAAAAAACATACATACATACATACATTCCTTTATATACGTATGAAGATGAAAAACACTATCAATTGACATTCCACTGATAAATAATCTACTATTCTCATATTATAAATTGTAATAATTACTTTCAAAAATATTAGCCTCAGATTGTATATGATTGTACAACTTTTTACACCAATTTTAGAGTTCTAAATGCACTCCTTTGCAAAAAGAGTATGGAAGTATTCCAGTATTTTTCTCTTTCTTTCTTTTTTTTTGGGGGGGGGGATGTAATCACCATTGCACTTCACGATTTTCGATTTTGAAAGAGTTAAAAACAAAAAGTGCTAAACAATTAATGAATGTTTCTCATGGTTCATGGAACACATTATAACTTACACATTAATAAAAATACTTGCAGAGAAGAAAAGCTAAAAAGTACAACTTTTGTCAGAATGAACAATCTACCTTAAATATTAGCTATGCGTGTTCCACTATTTAAATTTCAGGGTCTCTTTAATTTCTTAACTCTGAATCTGTAAACATTTCCTTACATTTTTACCCCGGATATTATTCTTAGCTTACAACTACAAGCAGATCCGTCTTTTTAAAGTTGCTACCGGGAGGGGCAAATAATTACTTGATGCAACTCAAAAGAAACAAACATCTATACACATACAACAAATAATGGGTTTGAGTGCAAGGGGCCTAATTAGTCAAGCCGTCATGTGAGAGGGTCGATTGCTCCCTTCCCAGCTCAGAATTTTATTCTTTTCCTAAAACATTTGCATTGAGCATTGAGTACAAACCTTTTGACTAACACTCCCCCTTTTTTGGAAACATTCGAAATTACGGGACTGAATACAATAGCAAAACAAGTACTCACCTGGTTTATACAATCTACTCCAATGGTAAGGATTCACGCAAATGTACGTAAGGTCCGTTTTGCACATTGGTAGATGGTGTAGTTCCTTGGACGATGTGAGATCGGCCCACCTAAACATTTGACACAACACGTGAGGCGAGATGGGTGGCGAGCGGCCCAGCCGCTGCGGGTCTCGCGCGGCCAGGAGGACGCATGGGGCATCCTCCGCACCACAACTGTCCACTGACACCGCCAGGGCTTGTAGCTGGTGCAACTCCAGCCGCTTCAGAACCGATTCCTTGGTTCGCGCTGGGGTATCATCGGGTCCCAATTTAGAGAGGCGTTTGATCAAAGCGCCCCGTCTAGAACTCATTAAAGAACCGCAACATATTGTGCGGTCCGTGGTTGCAGCGGCTTCACGGCTGCCGGACTGAGCTCCACAAACAGCACCAATTGTTGTTGTATCCGGTACCAGGTTTAAAAGGCCTCATCCTCTCCCTTCCTTCTTCGCGCTTGCACTGAACTCGGAATGAACTCCGGCCGCCACTGCTCCTAGTCTTGGCGTCCACACGCTTCAAGGGTTGTCGCTTTGATAACAAGTATACTCGCGCCAAGTTTGTCGCCAAGAAAATAAAAGTTTTGGTTGCTCTTGATAAAAATTGCTGCACTTGTATTACATACAAACATTAAACTATGTTCAGAATGAATAAAAACAAACGCATAGAAAATTTTCACACACATTGGAGTTTTCACCTTTAAAATAAGTTTAAAAAAGTAATAAATATGCATTCAAATTTAAAATCGTTCAGAATATGAATTTTGGGGCCCGCCCCCCTGCGGAAAATCAGTAGGCCCCTAATCGCTAACTGGATTGCCACCCCCCCCCCCCAAAAAAAAATTTTTTTTCTTTGACCATTGTTTGTTATTTTTAACCGTTTCAATGTTTCTACCTTTATCTTGAATTAATTTGTTTCAAAAAGTTTTTAATTTATTTATTTACTAGCAAAAATACCCGGCGTTGCCTGGGCCAGTAAAAATATTGAGAAACAATTTATAATCGCCTTTTTTTTTTCCCTAAACTAAAAGAACTCAAAACGTACCGCTTTGACGATTTAAAATGTCGCTAAATTTGCGGTAACTGTTTTGGGATACATAGGATAACTTTGCTCCTCTCCCTACTTTATGAAAATATGCTTAGGTATTATAAAGTCAGTAATTTTTGTCAAAGAAAAATTGTCATTTAATGCTGAGAAAATATTACTGACCATGAAATGACGCTAAAAGTTTTTGTCCTAAGTGATTTCGAAATTAGTAGGGAGCATTTGACAATTATTTGTGCGAAAAACATAAATTAATGGTAGTTTTAGTTTTGGGGTTTGATTAATTTCGTATGCGGATTACTTTACGCTTTGACGTAAGTTTTAAAAGTTTATTAATGACAACGTACGGAATCGGCCAAAAAAAACAAAAAACCCCTGAACTTTTCTTCAACTGTGGGAATATTATCTCGATGATTAAGATTTTGGCGCAGTTTACAAATATCAGACAACAATCGTTTTATTTTAGTTATATCGTGTAAGAAGCAAAGTATTATTACATAGTCTTTGGCGCCAAAACTGGCGTCCGTTGAAAAATTACCCATAATCTTAGTTATAATATTCTTGCAACAAATTCGGCAAGATACCTGTTCGATTGGATTCTAAGTGACCAATTGTAAGTACCCGCCCAGTCAGCGCAAACAAATTTTTAAAAATACTGTAAAATTGTATTTTTTATCCGTTACCCGATTAAGCAGGACCGACAAATTTACGAAACTTGTGAAAATAATTGATACAGTGAACAATTTACTAATAAAGGAATACAATTTATTCTAAAAAAATAATATTTTCACGCAGCAATGCACATTAAGAAACACATTGCTTAAGGATAAATATTCTACTTACACAACTAAGACTACAAAACGTTTTAAATACAAATCCTGGTAAAAGCCTGGATATTCCCCATGAAGCTGGAAAAAAAACCTTCATGATTTGACTTGAGAAAAGATTTGAAAAGAAATGATGCTCGCAATTTTAGCTTGCGACAGGGAGTTGAGATGATACACTAAATACTGAATTAGTTTGTTGGAAGCCTTCGCGGATTTATGCGAAAAATGTGCTTAAATTGGAATGAAAAAAGCGCTACTGATCGAACTTTTTCGAATATCGTTAAAATTTATAGCCTATGTGTTATTCTGATGTGTAAGCTACATTATGGTAAAAGTTTCATTAAAATCCATTCAGTAGTTTTTGTGTGAAAGAGGAACAAACATCCATACATCCATCCATACATCCATACAAACTTTCGCATATATAATAGTAGTAAGATTACTATAAGGTTTTCTAACCACTTGTCTAAGCGCTTCTGCGGGGCTGTGCGGATTTTAAGTTGTGTCGGACAAAAGCAGTAAGAGTTTCGCAATTTAATTTAATGCTCGAATTTCTACCAATATTTTAATTATTTCAATCCAAGTAAAAATTTTAATAAACTGATATCCTACCTCTAGGTCTTGATTTTAAAAAGGTTTTGCACCTCCAAACTAGTCAAAACATTCTTTAGAAGGTGCTTTAACCAATTTTCAAAGTTTGAGGAATTTGATAAATATATTTTGAATCCGTTCTTTGAATTTCATGTTGTTTCTCTATTTCATCCTGTTATTTTTGTGCGTAGTGTGCGTTTTGTAAGGTTTTTTTTTTTTTTTTTGTCAAATCAGTATTTTGCTCCCGTCCATTTAGATTTTAGTTCTTTCGCTCATTATGGTTCAATTTGCATTTTTGGGATTTTACTTTCCTCACTATCGAATGCTCCAAATCACTCCGTTAACTATTCATTACATTTTATAAAGATAACTGGATTCTAAATAAATAACACTTAACTTCTTGTTTAAAATTGCATAGTTTTAATTGATGTTTTAATTCGTTACAAGAAAATGAAACCAAGAATAAACTTAATGCGGGAACATCGAAGGCTATTCCTCAATTTTTTGTTGCTAATTACAAAGGGAAAGGGCTGGAAACTTATACCATTCGAATTGTACTGTGCTGTTGATGTATTAATGAATGTGCAACTTTGTTTTCATAATGGCAGTTTAAAACTTGAGATAATTTATTGTGAAATATTCCGAAAAAAGAAAACTAAACATATTCTTCTATATCACTGTTTGTCAATCCGAGTCTTTTTTTTTTTTTTTTTTGAAATTCGAATGAGCATTTTATAATTCCATTTCAAAAGGAAAGTGTGTCCCATTGCCACTAGCAACCCCCGGAAAAATATTTTTAGTAAACATTAATGATGTTCGTAAAATACTTTTTAAAAATTCTCCATTACCTAAAAAGACATTAAAAAAACTCCTTATCGTCTAGTGTGTACTTGAGAACAGAGTTTATCAATGAAACAGGCAAATAGGTCTGACAAGCAGATATTATTTACTTCACAGTCACTTTCAGATACATGCGATGAGTGATGATCAATAAAAAATCTTTTATTTTAATTAATTAATTTCATTTTAAACAACAGCCTCTTAGAAAACTGCTTTTGAGTGGCAAAAATTTGTTTTTATGATACAAGAAATATGTACACATGCATTTTTCAATGTTTTTATTAGTCAGAACACTTTTTTTTAATGGTACCAACTATAGGAAATAAGGCAATACCTTTGTGCTGAAAAGAGATTGATAAAAACAAAGTTAATGACATACAAATATTGCAAATTATTGCATACACCTCTTTCGAGAGTACTAAACACTTCTTTTCAGTTTAGCGAAAAACATATCTTCAATAATTCACGTATTTTGCTCTTCATTAACGTAAATTTTTCCACTTAAAATTCTTTAAAATTTTTTTGTATCCTTAAATAAGTTCCCGAAAGTGTTTCCAAGGTTGCCTAAATAAATTCATTTCCCCTCAGATGTCAGTCCTGCTATTCTATATAGCTCAGTGGCAATAAGTTAAAATACCGTTGCCATTTTAAAATGAAAACAATGATTAATATAAAAACCGAAACTTATCAGAATAAAAAAAACCTCGAAAAGTTTTCGACGCCAGCGATAAGTCTTCGCGGCTGGCAGCCTTACAAACAGGTCGGCGGCAGCAGTTATTCGGCTCGGCGTCTGTTCCATGCACAGAGGCGGTTTTTCGCAATAACCGATTGTCAATGAATGGATAAAAACAATGATCTCTCTCAGCGTATCGAACACCCTAAAAAAAGTTCCATCTCTTTTGTAAAGAACAAAAGCAGGGTCAATTGTTATTGATCTCGCCGCTTTCTTGCGACTTTAAAAGATTCTTTCAAAGTATATCTAAATGGACTTAGATCAACACTCTCTTTCTCTTTAATCTTTTCTCCATTCAATTCGACAGTGGCGGGATTTTCTAAAAGCTGACAGATCAACATGTCGCATCATATGGATGTCTAGACATTGTGTCTGTTTTGGGTGACATATTTTAGAAAAATGTCGCTTTTCTGGTATATTTTTGCTGTTTTTAATCATGTTTATTTCTTTGATTTCTTTTTTCATGCATATTGCACAAGAACATCGAATAATTTAATATTGAAGTGGAATGTTGTTGCTTTTTTCCTAAAACTCATTTCGAAATTCTGTTTGTTGTAAATATTTTCCTTTAATTTTTTTTAATCGAGTAAACTAGGGATTTTATTTTGAAAACTTTCTTGTTCTTTGAAGTATTGCAGCTTGCAGCACGGGAAAAATGAAATTTTGCTGTATTGATGCGTTGTTCCTGTTATTTATTCAGCACCGTATCACGAATATGGACGTTTTTACCCGTGACAGAACAAGTTCCATCTTTCCGTTAAGTCATACCAAGGCTTCACGCTATCTAGTGAAGCCTTAGTCATACTTGAAACTTATTTATAATTCATTCAATACAAGGCACAAAAAATTTTTAGTAAATTCAGGGCAGCGCCGAAGTTAGTGTTACCACTTGAAGAGTTCGTGACAACAGCACCAGTAAACAATTGTTCTACAGCACTTTTCTGTCCGTACCCTAAATTTTTATTTGATCTCCAGTAGCCAGTTGACACTTGTTTTTACTAGTCACTTTTGACAGACCCGTCATTTCAAAAGCAAGGCAAAGGTTTTGTTTTCAATGCATTTTTCGTTGAAAATAACAAAATAAGTAGATGTTTCTAAAATCGCCCAAATGACGAGCCTGCCTTTTGTTTAATGAAAACATTTCATATAAGATCTAGCTGTGACGCTACTAATTGAAGTTTTGGCAAGACCTCATTTGGAACATTATGTTCACTTTTGGTCTCCTTATCTTAAGATATCAATTTATTGGAAAGGGTTCAATGGAGGCGCTAAGAGGTTTTTGTAAATGGGCTTTCTAGATTATGATTCCATGTTTATAATGCTTAATATGTCTAGTCTTTAGCAAATGAGAATAAAAGGGGACATGTGTGTGATCCAGTTCTTTTCAGTTTATCAAAATGAATTTTTATGGTTGGGCTAAGTTTCTGCACATATACCAAAACCAGAGGTCATTGTTTAAATCGCAAGCTAATGTTGAAATCAGGATAAAATATAAAAAACACTTTTTAAATTTAAAGACTGTTTCTGTCCGCTCATTTGCACTAAAAAGTATGAAATAAACTAAGTATTCGATATAGTGATTATAGTGTTCAGAAATTCCAGCTCATCTTGATATATTTATATTTACATTAATGTTAAAGCAGCCAATAAAGTTTAAACTAAAAATTTGATTTAAGAAATAGGCGGTATACTGTCTATGACGAATAGCTTTTACTATACCGCCTATTTCTTAAATCAAATTTTTAGTTTAAACTTTATTGGCTACTTTAACATTAACTTAAATATAAATATATCAAGATGAGCTGGAATTTCTGAGCACTATAATCACTATATCGAATACTTTTTAGTGCGAATGAGCGGACAGAAACAGTCTTTAAATTTAAAAAGTATTTTTTATGTTTTATTTTTAAGTTTTTTTGTTTATAAATTTATTTAGAATTGCGTAAGGACAATCGCCGTTAAGCATAATTACCGAGAAAATAACAAACGCCGTTAAAAATGCTATTCACGAATACTTTATTTTTTATTCATGAAAATATTTCGTTTCCAATTTTGTTAATTTATCAACTTACTTTGAGTCAAACGCCATCAAGCGCAATGTTCAATTTGAAGAACTACCAATGCATTTTCTGCAGCCCTTAGCCTTTTTACTTCTTTTTACGTAGTAAAGGAAGTATTGTGATCGCGAAAAAAAAATCTGGTATGGACCCCACACTACTTCCTTTTACGGGTAAATTTCTTAGTAGTTGCCTTAAGTGTTAAAAAAGTGCTTGGAGTGAGCAAGGTAATAATTCAAATATTTACACCCCTTAATCTAGAGCCGCTATATAGACGGTTTTTCAATGGTTAATTTTCTAAATACTGGCGATTGTAACATCATTCAATGAATTTTTCGCAAAAAATCGCCAATAGAGCCAAGTTGAACCCAAATTCAAAAAAAATCTAATTAATAAAAAAATTAATTATATTTCGTAAATTAAATAAATTTCGTTATTAAATAATAAAGTAACAAGAACAATAAAATATTTACATTGCGTTTTAAAAGGTCATATAAACAAACTACCAGTGATTTTCCAAAAGTATACTCCGTTCGCACGCTTGATGATTCTTATATAAGTAAAAATATTTATATGAGAGGCTTATACATCTCTCTTTACGTGAAGGATAAATACCCACAATCCGCAAATATATCTTTGTTTTGGTTAGCCTTGTGTTTTGGTTAGATTAATGTGTTGAGTTTATTAACCAAACGTCGGTTTTATTATTACTATTATTTCATTGTTTCTGGAAACAAAAAGGCTTTAAAAGAAAAATATAGCAGATTGAGGGAACGCGCTGTGCCGCTCGCTCCACTATAAAGCGGAAGTGCGTTAAAGTTCACGCAGTTGGATTTAACTCTGCAACCGGAAGCAAAATGTGAAAACCATGACAAAAGCAAGTACAGAAAAAGTCTTTAAATAAATAAAAAATTACTACTTCCACGTCTAAAAGATCCGAAGGACAGAAGATCCGTGAGACACAACATCCAGAGGACATAAGGTCCAACGGATATAAGATCCACAGTGGACATAACATTCAGAATCCAGAGAACATTCGGTCCACGGATAGAATGTCCGGGTTTTTGGACAGCTATGACATAAGGTACGGATTTGGAAGTTTATTTCTGAAACTTCTTGTGCTTAATATATTACAGATCAGGTGATCACGTTTGTACTTTGTACTAGTATCAGAATATTTACGTGTTTAAACAAAATCAAATCTGGGGGAACAGAATCATTACTATATTAAAACATGTTAAAACCATCCTTTAATAAAATCATTGGTGCCGTTTTATAAAATCAAGCTTTTGAAGAGCATATGTTAAAAACGGGCAAAAATAATGAAAACACTCTTTTTCTTGCAAACATCAGGAGAGAAATCTGACTGTGAAACTACAACATAATAACAAATTCTCGAGTTGTGTCACACAAAGAAGTGGAAGAATCGGTCTCTGAAGATGATGAAATCTCAGCCATAGTGTCAAATTTGCCCTCTTCAGTTGATCTCAGAAAAGCGCTGCCGTCATATGGTGCGCTTTAGGGTAAAGAGGGAAGATAATATACTGAAAGTTACAAGAACTTTTATAAACTCTCAACTCAGATTATCATCTTTACTTTCGAATTGTGTTTCTCAAACAACAGTAAGAAAATATTTTAAATCCCTTGGGTAATTTTAAAAAATGTACTTTATACATATAAGTTAAATTCGAATTGTGTTTTAATTAACTTAAAATAAAATTAGATGCTAGTAATTAATTCCTTTTATATTTTGTTTAAACTTTAAAACCTTTTCTTTTTGTAATTTTATGTATGTCGGTTTATAAAATCAGCCGCTTAAGGAAATCAAATATCCTCGGAACAAATGTGATTTTAATAACCGGCGGGCAGTGTAGAATTACGGTGATTGAACCATCAATTTTTAGAAGATAATCAACTATGTGTGTATGCTATTTACAATATAAGCCCTTTCTAAGGAAAAAGGAGTTTCTTCTCCTCAGGAAGTAAACAATGAATGTTGACAATCCGGAGGTCGTTCTGTCCGAAGAACGGAAAGTTTCACGTACAGAACGTGCCAAATGATCTCCGCGACATTCGAAAGGCGCCGCCGTTCCCTCCCAAACCCCCGCGAAGCGTTCTCTCGGGTGGAAAAAGTTGGTCAACCCCGCGACAAAACCTCCATCGCCTGCTATCTGGCGTCTTTCGAGCCGAGATTAGAACTTTATTTGCGGCCGGCGCCGTGGGGGTTGACGCCGCGGACAAACAAGAGACGGGGCATCTGGCGCCGCCCCATTTCTGAAGCGGGCGCTGCTCTGTTCGAAATAGAAAAATATCCGATGTTCTGAAGTTCCGGAAAGTTTTGAGCGATTCATTCTCGCCGCGCATTGGGACTGCGGTTTCGAGGTCACATTAATTTGGCTGTCACGTGGCTTCAGTCAGCGGGTTGGTGGGTGTGGGGGGGGGGGGATTACGTTTGGGATTCTGAAAAGATGGATTATTATATTTTTTTTTTTGGTCCCCTTGCCTGGGCCAGATATTGGCACGGGCGCATGGGATATGGATTAAAGTGACCGTACGTCCCGTTTTCAACATGACAGTTCCGTTTTTAGAAAAGGAAAAGATGTCCTCCTGTCCCCGAACACAGTTTCTGACGTTGAAATATCCCATTTCCCGAAAGATAGTATCCCAGAAGAAAGAATTTACCAACAGTAGCGAATTCAAAATGATGAAATAAAATAAATGAACAAATAAATAAATTAAATAACAATGAAAATAGTAAAACCCCGATTTTTCGTCCCACGATGCTACGTTTTTTCCTCATTTTGCGTTTTTTTCCAGCAGGTCTTAGTGTTTCCACCTGCTAATAATATTGTTACAAATCTTGTAAATAGTTGTTGTTTTTCCTGCCTTGCATCATTTTCATTAGTTTTGGTTTTATCTGACGTCATGTTGCAAAAGTATCTGAAGATATCACTTTTATCACTTGTATACCGGCCCTGTAACGTTTTGTAGTTTTTACACTTGCCCTGCATTTAATAAGCGTGAAGACATTTTTCGCTCGGAGTGTTTTCTTTTTTTCCTTTTTCTTTTTATTGCTAGAACTTTCTCAATGGATTATTTCAAGTTATGAATGATTTGGAATACTCCGGGTTTTTCTGGAACATTATCGAAACTACGTTTCGAGTATAAATAGCTGGCCTTGAACACAAGTCAGTCAGTTTTTCTCAGATGGGTTTTCTGAGATGCTCGTTTTCGTTCGCTTGGGCGGATGGTTGTTTTGCTTTTGTAATTGCTTAATTACTGTTCACGTTAGATACGTGGTGCTGAATTACTGTTGAGAGTACAGTGTAGTGTTTGCTGCCTAATTGCTGATGTTTAGCAATTGTTTTCTGCTCTTATTGTAAATAGTGTAAATACTTGTAAATAAATTTATAGTTACTTCCTCAAGATTGGAATGCTCATTTGAAGAAAGTT
>JAXGGA010014090.1:0-33128 GCA_038373865.1 Uloborus plumipes | reverse complement strand
GAGGCACTTTTCAAAGTCTCAGAAGACGATTAGCCCTTGGAATTCAGTTTAGTCACAAATAGAGAGTTTTCACACTTTTAACATTTACTAGAAATATCCTGATTTGAGCAGCGCAACATGTCATGGCGAAAGTAACAGACACGTCCCTGAAGTCACAAGGATCACAGTCGCAAAGGGACAGAACAATGATGTCTCACAGAGTCACAGAGGTCTCGTGGCGACACATTTGTGACATCATGTGATTTCGTTGTGATATCTCTGCAACAATCTGTGACCGGTCCATTTGCGACAGTATGAAGGCGTCACTGCAACGTCACTTTGTGACTTACCAATAGCTGACATTTGTTAGTTTGCTATTGCTACTTTCAGGGTGACGTTTTGTTACCGTCAAATGACGGGAACCCTTTAATTGCTGTCACAAAAATTTTGCATAAAGGTCCCATTTCAGTCACTCCGCTATTCGTTCACTTGTTAGTTAAAAAAAACGTCAAAAACAAAAATGTGTTGAAACACATGAAGAAGATATCAGTAGTTTTACCTTTTATGACCTTTATCGTGCTGTGTTGCACCAACTGTGATTCTCACTTCGTAGTACACCCCACAAGGTTGTCCGGTATCAGCCGACGCTGGTTGTAAGATGACGGAATGGGGAGCGTTGTCTGGGAGCTAAAAAAACGCAAAATAATTTAGTCAATTTCAACTGCTTTCCATGGAAAAATTTAAGATTGCAGTTCCTTTAATAAGTACTAGCTTATGACCCGGCGTTGCCCTATATTGCATTATGTTAAACTCATTTCATGCTAAAATTAAATAGGTGAGCCTTAAATTGATAACTCATTGTTAATCGTAATTGTTGGAAAATATTCATATTTAAATGTGTTAAATTTTATCAATTTGTCTGCTTAAAGTCTTATCTCCATTACTCTATATATTAAAAATTGAAAGAAAATGGCTATTTTGAGACAAAAAAATTGAAATTTGAGCTTTATGGATTTTTTAAAAATTTCAAAACCCCGTCTATGTGAATTCTAGTGCATCAAGGGACCTCAATGCCAAGTTTGATGAAAATCCGACGAAAACTATGGATTTGTACAAGGAACAAACATACAAACAAACAAATATACATACATCTACATATATATATATATATATATATATATATAGATTTCTGTGTAAGTTAATATTACCTTTATTTGAAACGGATATGCATTTGGACCCAACTTGTTTATCAGCCGCTCTTGCATTCTGGAGTTTGGACGTCTATTAGTATCTGTTTCGTGAGGCGACGGGTAAATCTGCTCAGAGGCCAAATACAATTCCTTTACGAATTTCAATCCCATGACCTCGTCATCCTCTCTTCCATATCGAAAGATTGCGATGACATGGCCGTAAACTTGACGATGCTTCAGGTACTCATCGTCCAGAAGCACAATTCCTTCTGCAAAATTACCATAAAAAATGTTGATTGAATCATTATTTAAAGAATTTTGATCGTGTTTGAGCATATACTGAGTAATCAGAAAAAAGAGTAAACATTTGGGAAATTAAAAATTCACGGAATAACACAGATAGATAGGTAAAAATCGACAAACATGCTTGAAATAACATAGAGCTTTCTTGTAACCACGAAAATAATAAAAAAAAAACCATGCGCAGAACGGTTTTGCAGGATAACGCTCTACCCCATACTGCTAGACGTATGAAACCTTCCTCGAGCGCGTCGTTTGGTGATGATCTGTCTGTGTTCGATGCAGGAGGAGATTTTACTGGAACTCATAGGAAGACTTAAATTTATTGAAGGGTTGGACAAACTTAACTTCTGCGGACTGGAAATAAGATATCGAAATAGACTTAACCGAAAAAGAGCCTGCTATTACATTCTCATTCTGCACAGATCGTAATAGCTGCATTATGACTCTGCATAATGCTTATGAAGATGCATACGCAACAGAATACATTAGCTGAAGAAATCTTTGAGGAAATAGCAAATATTGTAAAAAATATTTCACAAAACACTGTCCATTGAACAATAGAGAGTGAAACACAACAAGCGACAAGTGCAATCACACTCGAAGGTTGCCAATATTCAAAGACAAAAGTATGAACTTTAGATCGTAAAGTAATGGCTTATTCTTATTCGATAGACAGCTCTTATAATTTAAAAGTTTTTTGAGCAATGACAAATTGCTATATGTTTTCTTTTTGGACCTCATTTGCTGGGTGGTTCGTTTTCCAGATTGGCAATCTACCAATGTAGCGCGTCCACCATCCTTTGCTCCTCCACCATACAGGACGTGGTGGCACACCATCTGTTGAGTTGATGATCACCAATATGTGGTGCACGGATGCGTATCCCTGGTGGATTTTAATCCAGGGACCTTCATGATGGCAGTCCAGTACTTTCACCACTGAACCAAAAAAACTTTAAGGTTCGGAGACGAAGTTGGGTTATGTAATCGCGGACGTACGCCACACTGTTATCATAGTTCGTCGTCGCGAAAAATATAATTTTAACTCGAGATGTCAAAATTCAAATTATTATTATTTTTTCCAAGTGCGCAGTGTAGTTGTAATTGTTATTCCATAAAAACAAAATACTTATCTTTCTTACCAATAGGATCAACACTTGTTATATGATCCACATATTCTCTCTTAGGCAAGTATAACGTCACCTGCAAAATAAAAGATTAACAATATTCATGAAATTAGAGTATGATATTTAAATTGCAAAATGATTTACACGCATAAAAACAATTTCGATTAAGAAGCTTTTTGCTAACATTTAATACATTGCTTCCGTTTTAATTGTGAATTAACCTGGATGAAGATATAACAAACATTCGAGAAAATAATTTGATAATGGACATACAACATGCAAGCAAATTGATAATAGATTTCAAACACAGTAAACTCCCGATTATCAGTTGTCGGATTATATGCGTTTCGAATTAACCGCGGGTCTTTCACACTTTTGATTTCCTTTTTAGCCTACTTTCCCGTTAAAAATAAAAGAAAGACGAAAAAAGTATTAAAAGTAGCTTAATGCATCTAAAAAATATCGCCAAGTCCGAAAAATATCGCCAAGTTAAAAAAAATATCGCCAAGTCCAAAAAATATCGCCAAGTTAAAAAAAATAAAAAGGTAAAATGAATATCGAAAAATTAAAAATTTGAAAGTAGGGTATTGAGATGGGGAATTTGTGCGTCGGTCGGTCGGTCGGTCTGTCGGTCTGTCTGTCCCCCCCTAATAACTTTTGAATGAACATTCCGATTTGGACAATTTTTTTTTTGTTGGAAAGATCTCGGCGAGTACAGCTCATTCCCATATTTGATTTTTTGATTTGAACAATTTTTGGTTCAATTTTGAGCCGTTCAAAAAACCGGTCCCGCGATACTAATTTTTTAATGAACAGTCCGATTTGAACAAACTTTTTTTTGTTGGAAAGAACTTTTCAAGGGTACTTCATTCCCGTATTTACATTTCCGATTTGAACAATTTTTCGTTCAACATTGAACCGCTCAATCAATCTGTCACCCCTAATAACTTTTGAATGAACAGTCCAATTTAAACAAACTTTTTTTTGTTTGAAGCATCTCGGCAAGGATACTTTATTACCGTATTTAAATTTTCAATTTGAACACTTTTGGTTCAACATTGAACCGTTTAAGCAACCTTTCTCCACCTAATAACTTTTGAGTGAACCGTCCGAATGGAATAATTTTTTTTTTGTTCGAAAGATCTCAGCGAGTGCAGCTCATTCCCATATTTGATTTTTCGATTTGGACAATTTTTGGTTCAACTTTGAACCGTTCAAACAACCGGTCCCGCGATGCTAACTTTTGAGTGAACAATCCGATTTGAACAAACTTTTTTTTGTTCGAAAGATCTTTTCAAGGATACTTCATTCCCGTATCTACATTTTTGATTTGAACAATTTTTCGTTCAACATTGAACCGCTCAAGCAACCTTTCCCCACCTAATAACTTTTGAGTGAACCGTCCGAATGGAATAAACTTTTTTTTATTTGAAAGATCTCGGAGAGGGTTTCCCATACATTCCCATATTTTGCTTTTTGATTTGAACCATTTTTCGTTCAATATTGAACCGTTCAGAAAAAAAAAATAACATTAGCGTCTACGGGGAATTTAAGTTGAATGTTGATCCTGAACTTAAAGTCGGATTTCCTTCAAACTAACTTTGTAAGAAAATGGTTTTGATAAATAATGTTTGTTAAGTACTTTTCTGAGTAATCTTCTGTGAGGACTCTGATTCCGACTCCGACTCTGCAAACATAGCGGAAATGCAGGCTCAGAAAAAAATTACTGACTGTGCAGACGATTTTTGTTTATTTATTCATTTGTTTTATTTTATTTATTTATTATTATTATTATTATTTGGCAGACGATGTTTTTTTTTTTTTGTAACAAAAATTTTTCATTCACGAGAACATTTTATTCTTTATTTATATTTAACAACTGGCAACAGATTAAAAGTGAAATTCGAGACATTTTATTAACGGACGAGTTTTTTTTTTTTCTTTTTTTTTCTTTCTTTGATAAAATGTGTTTTGATGCTCTTTGTACTTTTATTTATTTATTTATTTATTTATTTTATTATTATTATTATTTTATTATTATTTTTTTTTTTGAAAACGATGGAGGATTTTTCTACGGAGGAACTGTAACAGTTACACTCTTTAAAAGGTGCGACAAAACTTTATTTATTCGTTAATTACTTTTTACGTGTCTATTTCATCTGATGAAAGGGGTATATTTTGCTTTTCGAAATCAGCACTAAGTGCTAAAATGGTTTATTAGACATAATTTTAAGTCTCAGATAATCAAGAGAATAATGATCAGATGCGAGAATGCCGATGTCGATGTACGGGAAAGTAGGCTCGTTTAGTTCTTGACAG
Organism: Uloborus plumipes; assembly: GCA_038373865.1. Taxonomy (NCBI): domain Eukaryota; kingdom Metazoa; phylum Arthropoda; class Arachnida; order Araneae; family Uloboridae; genus Uloborus; species Uloborus plumipes. The sequence continues at coordinate 28,213 of JAXGGA010014090.1, read as the reverse complement.
AACTTCTTGTTTTATTACTAATGTTATTATTTTATTTTATTTAGTTCATTTTTTTAGTTAACCCAAACAGTCCTTCACTCATCTTAATCTACACTGCTCGACATTGAAAATGCAACACCAAGAAGGAGTGGTCAGAAATTCATGCAAATTTTACCGTAGACGCACGGTACTGAGTTATGCAAATGATATGAAATGCGCAGCTCTCCGACGCACGTGAAGTAAGATATAAGAGAATGAAGTTGAAAAGTGGGCTATGTTCATTTTGGTTTTTCTGACAGACTAATTACCGGAGAAATTTGGTTTTTGTCTCGAAGGATACATGTGATAGAAGGAAATGCCACGCCGTCCTCAACGAAGACACTTCCAGCATATAGACGACTTTACAAGGGGTATGGTTCGGACTGAGAAGGGGAGGTTGGTCTATACGTCAAATTGCAGCTGATATCCACATGGATGCAAGCACTGTGCATCGGCTGTGTCGGAGATGGTTGGAAAGAGGAAATGTAGCCACATTGAGGGGTGCAGGTGCAGCCAGAGTGACGTCAGACCGCTTGGATCGACGGATTCACCGACAAGCTGTGGCGGACCCGCAAGTCACTTGTACGTCGATTCTGCAGCACGTGCAAGGTACCCTGGATGTTCCTGTGTCGACCAGAACCATTTCCCGTCGACTGGTTGCACGTGGCCTGCAATCACGGCGCCCGCTAAGAAGACTGCCATTGACCTCACAGCACAGACTCCAACGTTTGGAATGGTGCCGGACCAGAGCGACGTGGATGGCAGAATGGCAAACCGTAGTGTTCTCAGATGAATCCCGCTTCTGTTTGTCCAGCGATAGTCATCGCATACGTGTGTGGCGTCGACGTGGAGAAAGATCGAATCCGGCAGTAACTGTGGAACGCCCCACAGCGCGACAACGTGGCATAATGGTTTGGGGCGCTATTGCATACAATTCCGTATCACCTCTAGTTCGTATTCGGGGCACTATGACGGCCCAACGATATGTAGATAATGTACTGCGGCCGGTGGCAATCCCCTACCTTCAGGGTCTGCCAAATGCTATTTTTCAACAGGATAACGCCCGGCCTCACAGTGCTCGAATCAGCCAACATGCTCTACGAGGTGTACAGATGCTTTCCTGGCCACCATACTCTCCTGACTTGTCACCAATCGAACATGTGTGGGACGTGATTGGACGCCGTTTGCAGAACCTGTCACTGCCTCGTTCAGAGGACGAACTGTGGCAAATGGTTGAAAGGGAATGGAGTGCCATCCCTCAGGACACCATCCGCAGGCTTATTGACTCCATGCCTAGACGTGTTTCTTCGTGCATCGCTGTCCGCGGTGGTCCTACTTCTTACTGAGCCGACGCCGTCCTCGCTCTAAATTTTGCTTATTTATTTTGAAATAAATATCACTTATTGTTCCATGCTGTCTCTGTCTTCTTACCAAATTTCATCAATTTCTGACCACTCCTTCTTGGTGTTGCATTTTCAATGTCGAGCAGTGTATATACATAAATGACTACTTTTGTATGGATGGATGGATGTATGTCCGGGGTAATCTTCAAAACTACTGGACCGATTTTAACCATTTTTTCACCGTAGATAGCTACATTAACAGGAATCAGGATAGGCTATAATTTATTTCTAAAAAGCTTAGTTTTAAAAAGTTATTATGGAAAACAGTAAATTTCATGTCATTTCCCCATTAAATGATTAAATTTTCCACCCATTGTTGCAAAAATTTGTTGCCTCGCAACAACAATATTAATAGTAATCATGATGAAAATTTTGAACCAAGGCTTCTCTGGAGTAAGTATGAAATTTATTGCTTTCTTAGGATTTTTATATTCATCTATGCCAATAATCGATACCGGGTTAAATAAAAAGAGAATTGATATTGGCAACAGTTAGAAAATAGAAAATGATTTTTTGGAAAATCACTCGGTTAAAATAAATAACGCATTTAAGTTTGATTTCACGTTCTTCTTCACATCCAGTTAATCTACCGCATGATCACAAAAAATAGCTTTAAGAAATATGATTCTACTGGGCTTAGTTGAAAGTCATATATTTATTTTCTTGGATTTGGCAGGTTGCATTTAAACCCGTGAGACGCCAGGCACATCAGCTAGTATAAATATAATTTTGAATCCAAACAAAAAATATCTGGATTTGTTGAAAAAACATAAAGAACATGTTGTGAAACCTTTTCCTTTCCCAAAAATGTAGAAACGAACCCTTAAAACTTTTGAACAATGCAACACCTAAGTCTGTTGAACAGTAAAAAGCCTCGGAAAACGAGTGTGAAATCTTACAGAAAAAATGGGGTAAATGTGTGTGTGTTCCACTCCACTGAAACGAAACGTAGTCAAACGAAACATTAACAAGAAGTTCTGTCAAGAACTAAACGAGCCTACTTTCCCGTACATCGACATCGGCATTCTAGCATCTGATCATTATTCTCTTGATCATCTGAGACTAAACATTATGTCAAACATACCTTTTTAGCACTTAAAGCTGATTTCTAAAAGCAAAATATACCCCTCTCATCAGATGAAATAGAGACATAAAAAGTAAATGAATGAATAAATGAAGTTTTGTCGCACCTTTTAAAGAATGTAACTGTTACAGTTCTTCTGTAGAAAAATTCCTCAATCGTTTTCAAAAAAAAAAAAAAAATTAAAAGTACAAAGTACATCAAAACACATTTTATCAAAGAAAGGAAAAAAAACTCGTCCGTCGATAAAATGTCTCGATTTTCACTTTTAAACCGTTGCCAGTTGTTAAATATAAATAAAGAATAAAATGCCCTCGTGAATGAAACACTTTTGTTACAAAAAAAAATCGTCTGCCAAAAAAAAAATAATAGTAATAAATAAAATAACACAAATGAATAAATAAACAAAAAATCGTCTGCACAGTCAGTCATTTTTTTCTGAGCCTGCATTTCCGCCATGTTTGTGGAGTCGGAGTCGGAATCAGAGTCCTCACAGAAGATTATTCAGAAAAGTACTTTACAAACATTATTTATCAAAACCATTTTTTTACAAAGTTAGTTTGAAGGAAATCCGACTTTAAGTTCCAGGATCAACATTCAACTTAAATTCCCCGTAGGCGCTAATGTTAAATTTTTTTCTGAACGGTTCAATATTGAACGAAAAATGGTTCAAACCAAAAAGCGAAATAAGGGAATGAACCTCTCCGAGATCTTTCAAACAAAAAAAAGTTTATTCCATTCGGATGGTTCACTCAGAAGTTATTAGGTGGGGAAAGGTTGCTTGAACGGTTCAATGTTGAACGAAAAAATGTTCAAATTGAAAATTTAAATACTGTAATGAAGTATCCTTGCTGAGATCCTTCGAACAAAAAAAAAGTTTATTTAAATCGGACTGTTCACTCAAAAATTATTAGGGGTGACAGCTTGCTTGAGCGGTTCAATGTTGAACGAAAAATTGTTCAAATCGGAAATGTAAATACGGGAATGAAGTATCCTTGATAAGATCTTTCGAACAAAAAAAAGTTTGTTGAAATCGGACTGTTCACTCAAAAGTTAGCATCGCGGGACAGGTTGTTTGAACGGTTCAAAGTTGAACCAAAAATTGTTCAAATCGAAAAATCAAATATGGGAATGAGTTGTACTCGCCGAAATCTTTCCAACAAAAAAAAGTTTGTTCAAATCGGAATGTTCATTCAAAAGTTATTAGGGGGGGGGAAAGGTTGCTTGAACGGTTCAATGTTGAACCAAAATTGTTCAAATCGAAAAATCAAATATGGGAATGAGTTGTAATCGCCGAGATCTATCCAACAAAAAAAAGTTTGTTCAAATCGGAATGTTCATTCAAAAGTTATTAGGGGGGAAAGGTTGCTTGAACGGTTCAATGTTGAACGAAAAATTGTTCAAATCGAAAATGTAGATACAGGAATGAAGTATCCTTGAAAAGATCTTTCGAACAAAAAAAAGTTTGTTCAAATCGGACTGTTAACTAAAAAGTTAGCATCGCGGGACAGGTTGTTTGAACGGCTCAAAGTTGAACCAAAAATTGTTCAAATCGAAAAATCAAATATGGGAATGAGCTGTACTCGCCGAGATCTTTCCAACAAAAAAAAGTTTGTCCAAATCGGAATATTCATTCAAAAGTTATTAGGGGGGACAGACAGACAGACCGACCGACAGACCGACAGACCGACACACAAATTCCCCATCTCAATACCCTACTTTCAAATTTTTAATTTTTCGATATTCATTTTACCTTTTTATTTTTTTAACTTGGCGATATTTTTTGGATTTGGCGATATTTTTTTTAACTTGGCGATATTTTCTGGACTTGGCGATATTTTTAGATGCATTAAGCCAATTTTAATACTTTTTTCGTCTTTCTTTTATTTTTAACGGGAAAGTAGGCTAAAAACCGCATTGATCTAAAATATGTAATAAAATAAATAAATAAATATTTAATTATTTTAATAAGCAGTTTTTTCTTCTTCAGTAGTTTTATCTTAACTTTGTACACATTTTTAGTGTTTCTAACTTTAACTTCGTTTTTCTTTCTAATTTTTCAATTCGTCCGCATTTTTTTTTTTATTCTATTATCATTTCAAATAAAAAGTCAAAGCGTAAGTAATTCATATGAGACAAAAAAAAAATCATTTATTGAACAACATAAATTAATAGAATAAAGCTAGGTTATTAAAAAATATGGATGCACCAGCCAGAGAAATAGCTACTGCCCCCCCCCCCCCAACAAGTAGTTAAAATACTGTTTGATATTTTTGGGAGGAAAGAAATTCATTTTGGAGGAGTGAAATATATGAAAACAAAAAACTAAAAAAAAAAAATCTAAAGAGAAGATGAAAGATGAGGCTACACATTCGAGGGACAGTAAATATTTGAACTATTTAGATTTTTAAATTTTTAGAATGCGCGTGACATTTTGAGTTTGAAAACAAAAAAAAAAAAAAAAAAAAAAGAAAAACATTTAAACCCAATACTTTCGAAATTCGTTTTTTTTTTTTTTCAACATCCTCCATGATGCTAAATTGCATTTAAAATACCAAGTGTGAAAATACTTTCAACTAATTTTTGAGGTATATTTCCCATGTTCAATTCATGAAACAAAAGGCTTTAAAATAGCTCTTTAAACAGCACGATTTCATTCAAAAAAAAAAGATTAAAAAAAATCCATTAGTAACAGAAGTACCTTTCCATTGGGGGACATTTTCTTGTAAATCCGACATGTTGCCACCATTTTTGCCACAACTTCACAATCTTTCCAGTTCTTTGAAGCTTTCGATCTGTCTGCGTAGGCGGGAACAACCTGCTGTTGGGAGACCTGAAAAGTGCGCTTTGCTCATAATTGAGTTTGCTATTCGTTAAGCCACACGACTTTTGTAGAGATTCGGAGATAACGTGGTGATATAAAAATAGAGGAATCGATCTAGTTTTTCTCATGCCACAATGATTCACAGATCAACTTTTATGCATTGCGTAGGAAACCTTTTATATTTGCTTTGTTTTCACTTAAAACTAAGGAAGTTATGTGCTTTTATTTTTTTAATGGAAAAGGAAATAGTATTTAAAAATAGAACTGAGACTAAAACATAAAAACTTTCACTCATGTACCGTATCTCTCAAAAATGTTGGTACACTATCAAATTCCTATAAAATAAGGGGTTGTGTCCATTAATTAAACTTAATGTTTCAGTGCGGGTTCTGTACTAATAAGATATATATTCTATTCTTAACAAAACTACAAGAATTATCTAAAAAAATATAGATGATAAGATATATTTTTAAGAAATCAGTTATATAATCAAAGGTGCTAAAAGCTTACCTCACAGAAATATTCGTACATTTAAAAAAAATTTCTCCGCAATAAATTGTGCTAAAAATTTAAATAATAATAACAATAAATACGAAGAGTGATTAAAAAGTAATTCCTTTATAGCTCTTAATGTCATTTCTTTTAAGTTTTCTAGGCTATCACTGCACGATGCTATAGAGGTAATCCTACTCTATTCGTACGCATAATCTTTTTCGATTCGACTGATTAGAACAGGGGTGGCCAACCTTTTTAGGGAGCGTGCCACTATCTGGAGAGAAATGGCTCAGCGTGCCACATTGTATTTCTGAAAATGTTTAAAAAGTAAAAAAAAAAACAGATTTTATTTTGGCTGAATAATTCTCACTCAAATGAAACGTTTTTTCTCGTAAATCTAAGTAATTGAAGTTTAAATGATAATAAAGATAAAACAAGTCCGAACTTAAGAGTTTTCGTTAATAAACACTTTTATAGGTTCTGCCAGTTGACTGATACTTAAAAAAGAAACAAATAACATCAAACATTCTATTCTAAAAGTCAAACCGTCTGTATTAAATGTGGTTTATGAGTCTGTACCTTTTTTACCAAGTCTTTAATTTTAGGATAAGTTCTTGAGAATCCTAAGAAGTTTAAGTGTTTTAACTGCTATCAATTAATATTCAACGGTATATTATTCATAATCTGTATACTTATCTGTATTCATAACAAAAAATATTTGTTTAGAAGTGTATTTTGAGCCAACTCTACAGCAGCATCAGACAGCTAAAGTGTGTAAATTTGAAAAAAAAATTGTTGGTACAAATTTCCAAATTTCTGTACAACGTGGATGACTTTCTTACATTTGATTCCCAATGCAAAAGGTCAGTAATTCCAATTTGGATTTCAGAAGGTTAACAAGTAGTGTCTTGCAAAGAAATAGACAAAGAATTTGAAAAGATCAGCATTTTTTTGGGGATGATCCTGAAAATCATCAAACCTAACACTGAATGAATACTTAAAATAGGTGTAAAATTTTCTCCGTATATCATGGGAAAATTAATAAATTTGGGTTGATACTTTCAGTATTAAATTTTTATTCTTTTTTCTCCAAAGTAGAGAGAAAGAAACTGAAGTTTCATCATAAAAAATGTAGATCTCCTATACTGGTTTAGGAAACTTTTTTTGTACATTCTTAAATTTAAATTACTTAACGCCTGATAGTACGAGATGATATTGCTAAATTCATTTGTTATTTTTCATTCCTAAGTAGCAAGTCCTCATTGCTTTGCTTCCAGACATTTTAGAGAATACACCCCTTAAAATTCTAAAATCTTGTGATTTTTTTTCCTTTGAATAGCTATTGCAAAATTCAATGAAGGAGTAACTTGCCATGCTCTCTTCTTTCTCCTGGGAAAAGTTCACAAAATATTCAGAGCTCTAATTCGTAGTTTGTTAATCCAGTGAATTTTACAGGGTCACCAACAGAGAAAAAGTCTCATTCCTTGCCAAGGAGTTTGTGATAAATAATTCAATGATACTTTTGAAATTTCTTTCCCAAATTATTTTCAAGTAATGTAACAAAAACAATTAAAGGGTCTTCATTTGTGCAACCATACCGAGTTTTGTCCAATCTGGTTTCTTAATTTTAGTTGCAGAGTTACCTTTTTTTTTAAATTTCATCACCCGTTGATGAAACTATTGCAGATCAAGAATCCATTCTGCAGCATCGGAAGTTTCATTCGTGTTAAGCACAAATCTGTACCTCAGAACCAGACTAACGTAAGTCCATTTTCGTCATTTTTCAGTAGAGGGGAAAAACGATATATTCGACAATCGTTTTCCCCTTCTACCGAAAAATGACGAAAATGGACTTACGTTAGTCTGGTTCTGAGGTACAGAAATATGCTTTACAAAGCATTGTCTGAGAGTCACAGCTTTCGTTGGATGTCCGAAGCTAACGCTAAGTACTTTTCAATATTGTAGTTAAGACATTTTGTAAGCCATCCTTCTGACACTTAATCGTCAGAATATCATTATACAGATGGGTGACAAAATAATACGAACACCTGTGAAACATCAAAAATCCTTATTAATAGGAAGTTGGACTGAATTGCAGATTGAATAACGACGTGTTATCGATGCATAAAGGTCATTGACAACGTTTAAAGGAATATTAAGCCATTCCTCTTGCAAAGCGGCCTCTAATTCTGAAAGATTTGATAGAGGTGGGAATCGGGAACGAAGTTTAGACTCCAAATATTGCCACAAATGTTCAATAATATTTAAGTGTGGAGATTGAGGGGGCCAGGAGAGATGCTCAACTTCATTGTCATGCTTTTCGAACCATGTTTGGACGCACCTAGTGGTGTGGATAGGGGTGTTGTCGTCTTGAAAAATCGGTTGCTCTCCAGTGAATTCAGTCTGTACAAAAGGATGAACATGATCCGCGAGAACGCTTAGATAGTCATTAGATTTGATTCTCCCATGCAGACGTAATAGTGGCCCAATACCAAGCCAAGAAATCGCACCCCAAACAATAATGGAACCACCTCCATGTTTCTTAGTTGGTAAGAGGCATTCAGGATTAAACGCTTCTTTGGGTGATCTCCAGAAATAAACGCATCCAGTGGTCTGAAATAAGGTGAAAGATAATTCATCGGACTATATTATCTGCTGCTACTGCTGTGGGGACCAGCTTTTGTGACCTCTACACCACTGAAGGCGCTTGAAAGGATTGGTTGCTGTCACCAAGTTTTTACGAATTGCCACTCTCTCATAAATGTTTTCTGCATGAAGTTCTCTTTGAACAGTTCTTGTTCAAACAGGCTTCTGAAGATGACTGTTCATGACTGATGTTATTTCGGATAACGATTGCTTGTGTTTTCGAGCTACTACGCGCTTCAAGACACGTTTATCCCTATCATCAAGCTTTGACTTTCGGCCACTGTTTTGCTTTGAAGACTTCGTCTTACCTTCTTTCATGTATGCTGTCATAACGGCTGATACAGTACTTCTTGCAAACCCCAAAAGGTTTGCTGTTTCTGTCACCGATGCTTCACTTAAACGCCCCCCAACAATCATCCCTTTTTGGAATTCTGACAGGTCAGACATTTCACGTTATAAAATCTAGTTAGATAAACTCATGTAACACTGGTGACTAATGTTGAGAGACTAATAGCTTCCTCTTCACGCTCACAAGGTGGCAGACTTCTGTTGCAGGTGGCGCGGCTGTGCTGCAGGAGTGAAATAAGTCGCACTTTTTCACAGGTGTTCGTATTATTTTGTCACCCATCTGTATTTATCAGTTCAAGGGTTTTAGTTTTTATCAATCTTTTTGAGATCGATATTTTCCCCTCAATTTTGGATTTTTTTCAAAAAGTCTTCGCGTGCCACTGTTACTGCTCTGCCGTGCCACATTGTGGCACGCGTGCTGCGGGTTGGCCACCGCTGGATTAGAACCACGGCTTTGAAGCTAAAATAAAGAAGTGTTTTTGAATTTCAGTCGAAAGAGGGCCCTAAAAGTTATAATTTTGCATAAATTAAAGTCTAAATTTCTCGAAAATCATAGAAGACTTGTGAATACTAATGCTTTAAAAAGTTGTACCATGATACATGAAGCAACATCTATCTATCTATCTAATATCTTTAAACGAGCAATTATTGTATATATATTTATATATTTATTTATTTATTTATTTATTTATTTTTCGGATCTCAAAAACGGCTCTAACGATTTCGATAAAATTTTGTATTTAGATAGAGTTTTGGTTTCTGAGTTCATCTACGTCGGCGTTTTTTCTGTAAAAACGCGAGTTTTCACAAAACCCCCCGTTTTTTTGTGCCTTTATTGAAAGTTTGAGAAGCTTTTATTTCGCCATTTTATTTGTTATTACTTTCATTGTTACGTTTCCGTGGCGACCACGTTTTGTTATAACAATTGGATTTCATATTTAATCACTAACGCATCAGCGCAAGTTCAAATTATGGTATTTGGCAACGTTAAATTGTTATTGTTTTTGAAATGTTAAAGCAAGGCTTCACTAGATAACAAGCTGTTTCATTTATTCAAAAGCCATGGGATAAAAGCAGTGGTAATTGTCCACCGACATCTATTGAATTTTATGGTAACTTACAATATATAAAAATCAGATTACTTTACTTTTCAAGTGCGATTTCAAAATTGAGTATAAAAGTGTTATAGTTAGTTTTAAAATACTTTTTTTCCTCCTCAAGAGTATTTAGTAAGATATTTCAGGTAAAAAATCAATAAATATGAAACCCATTCTTAAAATATTAAGTTTCGAAACAAAATTACATCTAATATCTTTAGACGAGCAATTCTTGTATATATATATTTCGGATCTCGAAAACGGCTCAAACGATTTTGATAAAATTTTGCATTTAGATAAAGTTTTGGATTTTGTAGTCCGATCGGTAAGTCGTCGGACTCGTAACCGAAGGGTCCCGGGCCGATCATATAGAGGAAGCCCAGCTGATCAAAGATCCACAGTCTTCATAAATGGTGGCTGGGGGACGTTAAAAATGTTCGTGGTCATATAATCCTTCAAGTGAAACGATACCTCAGGGGGATGCTGGGCCAAAGGTCTGCTCGGCCCTTGGGTCTGTTCAAAAATGAACAGAGCGCTCTTCAAGGCCCCATCCCGGTTAAACCACGAGTTGTGGTATGTACGAGGGGAACCTTGGAGTGTCAAGTGAAGTGAAAGTCAAAACCAACTGGACTAAATGCGTTGGAGAACAGGGACTCTGCATATATTCTCATCAACCCCTCCCGCGCCTTCGACGCCAAATGAAATGAAATTGGGTGTGATTTTACAGTGAGCATGGATTAACCCTTTGACGCAGAATTTTTATCAACGCATTTTTCATACTTTGTTCATTACTCTGCATTAATTTACGGTAAAATAAGGGGAAAATATTATATTTAGCATTTTAATAATTTTCTGGTTATTTAATACAGCACAGAACAGTGGTGTCCCTTTTTGCGTAAAAGGTAAAATATTCATGGGAAATCGGTGTTTCGTTCAGTGGGACACCGGTGCCCCATTTTTGCTTCAAAATGTTAAATATGGTTGCGTTTTTTAAAACAAATTACGGCTGTTTTAAATGCGTAATTGCAACCAAAGGCTTAAAAATGCTTTTCAAGTTTATCTAAATAAGTACTTCGCATTTTAAAAGAAACACGAGTTTACAAACCTCTTTTTTTTTTAACCGAGCGGGCTCGGTCCCCAGGTACTGAAAGATAAAGTTATACTCAGTCAGAACTCTGCTCAATTGTATAAAAGAGTCTGTTAAAGAATTGTAATAGCATCTTTTAAAGGGGTAAAAAAAACAATTTGTTTAAAAGAAGGTAGGTAAGGTAATTTCTAACTATCCTATAAAAAAAGCCAATAAAATCGTTAAAAAGGTATGGTGTAGAAAAATCTGATTGAATTTTATAATCGTCCTTAAGAGACAAATCGTTACAGTTTTAATTGTTTGAACTTGAATTTGTAAATTTGGTATAGCTTCCGTATAGTCCCTGGGTTGGCACCTTTATTTAATTTAATTTAATTAATTTATTATTTTTTTGCGGTGATAACTCTTCAATTGCGTTTTCTTGGTCGTCTTTGGTTATACAAGACAAGGCTGGTTGTAGTGGTTTGTCCTCAAACTGATTGTGTTTTGGTTGTTTGTTATTGTTCCATTGATTTTTTTTTTTTTGTGTGTGTGTGGGGGGGGGGGGGTAACATTTCAATCCTGTGTTTAATTTATTTCTAGTTTAAAGGCTTATTTAGTGTTTTTCTGGGGTATTTTATACGTTTATAGCTTGCCATGTTGCAAAACCACGCTCTAGCGCGGCCTGTCATTAAAAAAATGTCGCCTGCTGGGGAGATTATATTGAAGCTGTTCCGCGAATTTAAACTTAGTGGACATTCATTTGGATTCGCTTTCCCTCTCTGCTTGATTTCTGATTCTATTGAGTTATGGGTGAAAATGTGCTTTGGGACCCTGCTTGGAGCAATTTCAAAAAGTCACCAACTGGCGCGTTTTTGCGTGTCGTCTCGCGGAGTTGAAAGCTCCGAGAGACATTAAGCAAAAATCACGCTTGGCGCGCCTATCGCCCATTTGGCGAGAAAGGGACCCAAACCACAGATTAACCGAGTTGTGTGATCTGAAGTGATCTTTGCTTTTTTACAATCGTTCAAACTGGGGCGTTAAGCTCCCTAGTCAATTCGATAAAATTAGACCTCTTATCGAATGTGAAAGAGTAAAATTTAATTTCGTATAGTTTTATTACTTTCGCAGAACTGGTACTGATTTGTTTCGGACCCCGTTGACAACAATTTGTGGTAAATAGTCTTGATGCCAAAAGCATATTAGTTAAATGGGTCATTCCATGTAAAATCTACCAAAATAATAATAATGTTGACGAAGATGATGATGATCATAATAATAACAAAAAATAATAATAACAAAATAATAATAATAATAAATTCAGCATCCAGCACAAAAATGGCAGCAACTATTTAAGTATAATGGGAAATCTTTTCGCCAATTTGACATGTTTCATGTTATAATTCTTTCCTGTATGTTTGGGAACATTGTCTGTCATTGTCAGTAGGTGAAGGTCTGAACAGGTATTATATAGCAATCATATTACAAAATATATGAAAGAAGGAATGGTGTGAATATCTCACAAGAATTTACGTAATTAACGATATTTAATTCGCAAATACAAATAAAATTATTATGATGAGCAAAAGTACCCATAATATAAAAAATGAGTAAAAGAAATCCTTTGTCGTAACAGGTTGACTTTTCTGTAAAACAGTTTTCTCCTTTTGAATATTTTGACCTTCATGCCTTAAAACTAAATTTGCTTCTTCAGAACGACTTAAAGATTTAATATTTTCTTTTTGTTCATTGAAGTTTGTCTCAATGTTGAGTGCTAAAACAGAACTATTTTTATCGGTACATTCTTCGTTAGGCAAACGGGAGCCATCACGTACATTAACTCTAAATTCCTCTACAGAATTTGTTTTTGCATTAATATCGATTTCAAATCCCCTATCAGCTCTATCGAATTGATACCAGCAGTTTTTGTTCAGCAAGAAATTTCGCACAAGACCACATTTGGCGCATTTCCATTCTTGAGATCCTGAAGCTAAAAGTTGCTTTTCTTCAGCCGTATATTCTAAGGAATCCATAGAATAATTTCCACTCTTAAGCAGAAATCCGATCATTGCTAGCAATATGGTCCTTATTGACCATGTTGGTCGCCAAGACTCGGGATGTTGACCAGATATGCTTACACAAATTTCCTTGTTGGTTTCAAACCTTCCGTTAGGCGTTAGTAGGATTATACTTGGAGGACTCAATGGATAATCAAGACGTAAAGCTATTCTGCCATGATAAATTCCACCTTCATAGTCAGTTTTAGGTGGACCCCTAACCGTGAAATGCCATTCAAAGAGATTATCCTCTAGTGGTTGAGCATAATATGTTTCATTTGGGCATCTTAATTCCTCTGCTTCTTTCATCAATCTTTTCACGGCATTGAGTCTTAAGTTGTAAAGAGCCATGATTAGTGAGTTTCAGGATTGAGGGAACAAAAGTTGATTAACAAAAAGTTGAACCATATAAATGAAAGGACACACTTCATCAATTCTCTTTCTCGTAAAATGTTGAAAATAGTCACTTTATGTCTACAAGTTTGTTTACATGGTTTTAAATTAATTTTCTGATATATCTCGCGCTCCCAAGTTAGTTTTAAAGGCCAAAACGGATCGTCTAATATTGATTGGTTATAGCAACGCCTGCTAAATACTAAATGCCTGCAACTTTCTGGTTTTTAGCACAGAGCAAAATTTCGTCCCTGGTTCACGATACACTGCCATCTACCGGTGTTCTTCGAGAAAAAGAAATTAACGATTGGTTCATTTCTAAATTTAAATTTAAAAATCAACCGATCAAAAAATTTAATTCGAATATTGTTTGGATTCATCGCCAATAGCTGCAAAATGCCCTTGGTTCATGATACACTGCCATCTACCGGAATTCTTCGAGAAATTAACGATTGGTTCATTTCTGAATTTAAATTTAAAAATTAACCAATCAAAAAATAACAACGGCATTATCGGATTGCCGCAAGGTGACGCTTAAAGTGGAACCAACGACGACCGTAGGAAAGCAAATGTACTAGGCATTTAGTATTTAGGAGGCGTTGGTTATAGTCATGGAGAAGGGATTAAATTTTTTTTAATGGGCTGCATTTTGGCTGCTAGCCATTTGCAGACCTAGTGCATTCCCCGAGACCGGCACCCATTCATGTGAGACCACTATCGGCGGACTGCCATTACCACGAAAATTTTGACTGCCAGTTTCCCCACTTGATGAAGGGATCTAGACTCTATTTGATGAGAAACTGCACTAGAAATTTAATTTTGCCGAGAGATACTCCATGCCAAACGAGTAATCGAGGAATCTTTTACATGCCGCATAATCGTACGACATGGACACTGTCGATTCTCTGCATCTTGAAAATCCACCGACTGGAGCCGGGTTTTATCGCGCGTCTTTGGGCGTGAGAGGCAAACGACTTAACCACTACACCACTCTGTCGGTAAGTAGGAATTGAAGATAGAGAAAGAGTGTAGAATTCAATTCTTGAAGCAAAGATCTCAAGACCCATGATATATTTCAAAGTAAAAATTTGGAAAAAATCATATCTGTCACTAGATTCACGTAAAACGATTCTCCCATTCGTCGTATTTAAACCATGTGACTCAGGATCTTTGCATCAGCTTTCCCTAACCAAATGAGTGAATATGCTCTCTTCAGTTATTAATTCCTGCTTTAAGGTTGTTGTGTTCAAAATCAAAAGAGGAAGATATAGGACATGCGAGTATTAACCGCAACTTCCATAATAGTATATATGGCATTGGCATTGACATTCGTAGCTGCTGCTCTGGTGTTTTTTATGAGGATCACAAACAAAGAGCCCCATCAATTTCTTGTTACATATTTACATGTACTATTATGAATTTACATCATAAATAAAGGAAATCAGTTCAGTTCAAGATTTTTGGTGCTCGGTCATAGACGAGTCTCCCTCAAAACCGATTGAAAACTGCAGTTTGTGACTCAGATTTTAAAAAAAATCAAAATTAGTCTTTAAAAGTAAACCAGTATTATGTATATATATTAGTCATAATATTTATTAAAAGTCAACACCAAGAAACGGCTAAAACTAAAAAGTTATCTTTAAAAATCATGAGTAAAACATTGCTTTAAATGCCTCCGAATAAATTGTAACACTGATACACAAGTAACTGCCGGAACAAGTGCTTTTGGCCTCTCAATCACCACGAACTCCCGCGTAGATTTAGGAGCTTTCTTGGTTTTTACTTTTTCATTCTAATTTATTCTGAACTGTACTTTTCTGCTTTAGATTTGACAGATTTGTGTATAAAGGGATTTTTTTTTTCCAATTTAGAAGTATTTTGCTGATCTCCTCAAGAATCTGCTGCGATGGGCGTCTCATCGTCTCGCTGTTTTTGTTATGAGGAATAATAATAATAACAAAATTAATATCAATAATAACAACATCAATAATAATAATAACAATGTAAAAGCATTCTCGTATACTAAAGTGACAAACAGGGGCCTCCGGGACTCTGTGGTAAAAGCTTCGTTTCGTATGGCAGAGGTCGTGGGTTCAGTTCCCACCCAAGAATTGGGTGCTATTTCACTCTCTTTGTCTTATAAATCTTTCCTATGCTTGTCCAATGCAAAGTCTCTTTCTTAGCTATTCTCTATGTAAGCTGGTTAGCTTCAGAATGAACAAAAAGTGACGAAAATTTGCATATCATAGCATTGGTTCAGGCTGGCAGCAAGCGCAGAACGTTATAAATATAACCAAAAAGATGCGAGGCTATAGTCAGTTGCTGAGTGAGTTAAAGGGTTTCGTACTTATACTTTTTACATAGCAATTTTTAAGAGAAAGATTTTAACTTTTAATATTACAAAATGGAACAAGATGAAGTAAATCAGCAACGAAATTTGACTGCTCGCGTTACACCGGAAGAAAGACAATTTCCGAGTGTGGATGACAATTCTGAAATGCCTAAAGAATGTTCTAAAAGTACTGAACCAGACCTTTGCATCACGAGAGAAATAGAGGAAACCCAAAGCCAAAAAAGTCCGAAACATTCTACGCGTTGTGTGGGATCAAGCACTTCTGAATCCAATGTAACCACGGCAGACAGTTCTTCATTGCCCGAATACTCTTCTTTTTATGAACTGAAATTGGAAATTCCTGCTCCGTCAACAGATGAAATTTCTGAAGAAGCGTCAATTCAACTAGCTGAACACCAAGGAGTTTTCTCAACGCAAAGCGAAGACTTATCGCTTAAGAGTAGTCAAGATGGAAATCCTTCGGTATCCGAAGAAACAATCGATGAAAGGGACACAGCTTTGGACTATGCACAGGATGGAAGTGCGGAACTATCTATTCGAAAGACGGAAGAGTTGGTGTCTTATTCATGTGTAGGAGCTATTGATTATAATGAGCAAAAATATCAGGAGTCGAAAGATTTTAAGCAAGAAAAGAAAAATGAAGCAATCGATAATGTGTTACAACATGTGACAGATTGTAGTCAAATTTCCGAAGCAACTGTGAAACGGGTACTTGCAGAAGCTCTTGAAGATAAATTTTTCGACTCTATAACTGGTTTTGGATCAGGCGATGGAAAGTGTATTATCAGAGAACCAACAGTTTGCGAGGAAGATTGCAGCAAACCTGGATCGATTACATCTGTGCCACATGCTGAAGTACAATCCTCGAAGTTTGTAGTTTGTGAGGAAGATTGCAGCAAACCTGGATCATCGTCTTTGCCACATATTGAAGTAAAATCCTCTAAGTTTGCAGTTTGTAAGGAAGATTGTAGCAAACCTGGGTCGTCGACTGAGCCACATAGCGCGAAATCCTCGAGGTTTTCAGATAGCGGGAAAAGTTTAGAATCTTCAATTGAAGAAGCTCGGGAAGCACTGGAGGAGCTAAATATTGCTAATTTTGGTGATAGTACAAATCAGAAGAATGGTTATCAGCTCAGGCAAATCACTACAAGTGATAACGGATCGGATTATGAAGAAGTGTCCTTTAACGTGAATATTTCTACCCGTCATATTGTTGAAGTTATGAGGAGAATGAAACGCAATCATTATATAGCAGAAGGAAACGAAGTAAGATTTTATATTTTACTTTTCCGGGTATTTTTAAATCGTGCTTTTATTTATTTTAAATTTTGCAAACAAACCATTTGAGTTTTATGAATTGTACAGACTTTTTTTCTTTAACCTTTTGAAGCGCGGTGGTTGAGCCTTAAAACCACCAATTTAGAAAAAGTCTAATTTTTTTCCAATTTTAACATTGAATTTCTTGTGTTCCAGGAAGATCTCAAAATGTACAGTTATTGCAAATACCTCTTTGAAAAGGATTATAAAATAAAGGTGAGTCCTCATGCTTTAACTTCGTAAAGTTTTAAGTCGCTCATTTCTATTGGATTTTAGATGAAAAGCTTTGTAAGGATTGAAAATATAAATTGCAAAATCAAAATGTTATTTTTTTTATATGGATTATAGAATCTCTCTATTTTCTTGACCCTTTAAGGACTATAATTGTTGTGGACGCGTATTGACATTTTTTATACTTTAACTTATTAAATGGCGGCATAAATATGTATATTTTGTGAAAACTGGTTCAATAGATTTTAATAGAAAGGACATAGGTGTATGTAGTTCATTAGAGATGCAACACTAAAACAATCGAAAATTTGATAAATTTATTAACTTAGAAATATAGACACTATATATATATAAATAAAATTACTTAGTTTAACTTCAATTAAAACTAGTCTTGAATTAATATAGAAACAGGACAGTATGAATGCAACGTTTTCGATGTATTTAAATTGCGTTAGTTCCAAAATGAAATGCTTATTGTTATTATTGTTATAGGTTTTTAAAAGATAAGAATATGTTTCAATAATAAAAATATGGATATTAATTTCCAAATTCATGGCTTTGTATTCGACGGCTTATTCAATTTTGCGTAATTTTACTTTTTGAATTTGAGGAATAAACCATTCAATTTACTAATTTAAAGATCCAACGTTTTTAACTGCATGTACGTAATGTTCTGTACTTCTTAAATTTAATGAAACTTCAGACTCCTGATTTAAAAATTCCGCTGTAGTACAACGGAAGTAACAATGAAAACAGTGGGATAGTGTGGCATCATCATTCTCTAGTGCCTTCATCATTCCCCGTTTCAAAGTAAATATTTTAGAGTAATGCAAAGTAATGTTTCAGAAAATGAAGATTTAAAATTAATGAATGGGCATTAATTTTAATGAGATTTTATTTACTGTATTTTCAACGTCATTTACGTATATCTAAAAAGTGCATTTACCAGCCCATTCTTACGCTGATACAACATTATTAGTAATGAATGTTTCTAATGAATTGTAAAATTAATCTGAATACTTTATTCTGAATTATTTTCCAAACATATAATAACTCTTAAATTTCCAAAACGTATGTCTTGTGGTAAATCAAAACAGAAAGGAATAGATTGTAATTTTTTAAGGACTTCGAAAGTTTTCTTTGGCAAGAATGAAGTTTTGATTTTCCTTTACATTCTATCATTCCTATGTACTTATCATTTAATGTTTGATTTGACGTTTTAAAATTTTCACTGCATCAAATATTAGTTTACAAATTTTTTTAGACCTCACATCCGCGTTATCGTTATAATTTTAAAGTCTTGTCGTTTAAAAACTGCTTTCATGTTTTGTTGGTCAAGTACACCTTAACCTGTATTTTATATTACTGATATGCTATAGCATAGCGTAGCTATTTTTTATGAGCATTTCTCAATGCCCCACTGTAATCCATGTCTTGTCCTACTTTGACCCACATGATGTACCGTGTGACAACTAAAGAACATCTCGAAAACCTATTTTTTAGTACACCAGAAGAAAATAATGAAAAAGTGACAGGGATAGCTAAATTCTGCAATCAAAATTTCTTTAGAATAAATTCGTACTGGTTATATTCAACAATTTAAATTTGTCACTTAAACCCGTTATTTCATTCTTATTTGTTTTTCCTTTCAGGTTATAAACAATGAAGGAGGCACTTTATGTAAAAATTACCCAGCACGAATTATAGTTCCTTATTCAAATCATTCTCATTCGTAAGTAAATTCAGTTTCATCTTTTAACATCTTTCATGTTACATCTTTGACATGTTTAAATTTTCAGTCACCCATATTCCATAATGCAGGGGGGAGCACGAAGCTATTACCAAAATTTTAACAATGTCAACTCGGTGTCGAAAAATAGGGATCAGCGAAACTTGAAACATCATTGTGATTTATTTTTGAAAGCTCACTCAAAGAACAAACTTTCCGATAACACAATTTCAGAAAATTTGCCCCTAAAAACAAGTCCGCCTACTGTGTTAATCTATTGAAATTTCACTGATCTTACATTTGAATTTTCTGTGGGTTTGAACTAATTGTTTACAGTAAACTATTAATGTTAATATTTCAATGTGCAGTAGCATCTAGTTCATCCTGCCTCCATTTATACGGGTCAAATTTGTAGAGCTTAAAGTTAAATTCACACAAATAATTAAATTATATAAATGAGCCAAACATTCGCTTTTTATTTTTATTAAATATACAACTGGTGTATGAATTATGCAATAAATTACAGCAATCCAACAAACATCACGATATCGCACGCCTAGAAGAATACTGTCACAACTCAAAAACAAAAAAAAATTACGACATGGAAAAGAAATTGATATATTAAAGGAATTAGTAATGGTGCAGTCTATCATACATTAGGTTAGATCATTTCGGCTCATTTGCTTTCATTATGCTTTTAAAATAAACGTTTCTTTTTGACTTTTAAATCATGGCTCTGGGTACATCTCTGAACATTCAGAGTTTCGACTTTTTTGAGTTGTGACAGTAGTCTTCTAGGCGTGCGATATACCTTGAGCGCCAGTCCGACACCACTGCAGATGAACTATATATGATAGTGTTTGATTGAATACTGAAAATGTTTTAACCTTTAGGAACCGGGCGGTACACACGTTGTACAATAAGTCTTTTTTCTTTAGAGGACGGGGTTGAAATTTTCACTCGAACCCTTTGGAGCCGGGGATTTTTTCAAGGTTTCATACGTCTGGTACGACAGTTTATACCTTCTCTTTCCAATGGAAAAGAAATCTTCAACTGTCGTACTACCTGGGTCGAAAGAAAAATTTCCAAAAAACAGTCCGGATCCAAAAGGTTAATGAAGACAGCGATAAAAATTTAGACATTACCCAACACTCACTCAACAAAAAATATTAAATAAAGAAATTAGGTAATAATATAAATGAATTGTTTTTTTTACTAATCTCCATTCTAAAAATGCTTTAAAATAACGTCACTGGAAAATAATTGTAAAATATAGTTTAAAAAAACTAAAAAATAAACTTCTAGAGTTAATCAAAATATTTCATAATAGGGTCATTCCATATAAAATCAACAAATGAGCCGTGCCGCACCATTTTTGATTTTGATCATACTTGGTGGGAAATATGCACCAATATTCTGTACCTTCAAACTGTTTTATTTTTTTCTCGAAAAAATTTTATTCTCGAGATATAGCCATTTTTTTGTTCCGCCGATGAGTAAAATTCGGCATTTTTGATCTTTTTTCTAACAGCTCTGGTAAATTCACTTAAAGTGGTAGAAAGATCAAAAAGGTGTTACATTGCCCTTTAAAAGGAAACAAAAACTGCCTTGTTATTCGGAGACATTAAAGAGATATAAGCCTTCTAAGTTAAATGATTATTATGAAAAAATACATTAAACATGAGAAAAAATGAAAAATGGCCCTTTTCACTCCCCAAAAATAGCCTGTGGAACACTTAGTAAAAATTCGCAAATGCATGGAGGAGGAAGGTCAAAAATTGCCCTTTAAATCGAAACAAAAACTGTCTTGTTATTCTCAGGAATCAGAGATAAGGCCCTCTGAAAATTGAAAATTCATGCAAGATTTTTTAGCATAAGTTAAAGCAATTATTTTCAATTTTCAGAGGGCCTTATCTCTTTGATGCCTGAGAATAACAAGACAGTTTTTGTTTCGATTTAAAAGGAAATGTAGCGTCTTCCTCCTCCATGCATTTGCAAATTTTTACTAAGTGTTCCACAGGCTTTTTTTGGGGAGTGAAAAGGGCCATTTTTCATTTTTTCTCAAGTTTAATGTATTTTTTCATAATAATCATCTAACTTAGAAGGCTTATATCTCTCTAATGCCTTCGAATAATAAGACAGTTTTTGTTTCCTCTTAAAGTTCAATGTAATGCCTTCTTGCTCCATACATTTTAAAATTCTTACTACCTGTTCCACAGGTCGTTTTTGGGGAGTGAAAAAGGATATTTTTCATTTTTTTTCAAAGTTTGAAACCTTATATCTCTTTAATGCCTTGGAATAACAAGACAGTTTTTGTTTCATTTTAAAGGGCAATGTAACACCTTTCAACTCCATGCAATGTAAATTTTTACTACCTGTTCCACAGGCCGTTTTTGGGGAGTGAAAAAGGCCAATTTTCATTTTTTCTCAAGTTTAAGCAATTTTTTTATAATGAAAGACTACTGGTATCATCTAATTTTTTTCTGTGCTTCTAGTATCTATAACTGGGTGTAAGAGAAAAAAAAATTAGAACCCCACTGTCAGTCCTTCATATATTTTTTCATGCTTGAAATGACGAAAACGGCACTTTTTGAACCGCGAATTGACACGGGAAAATTTATATTTAGGCTTAACTCAAACCGTTTTTTTTATGCACAAATAAAAGTTCATTTTTTTAGCTTCAAAATAAGCCATGTTTGATCTTTCTACCACTTTAAGTAAATTTACCAGAGCTGTTAGAAAAAAGATCAAAAATGCCGAATTTTACTCATCGGCGGAACAAAAAAATGGCTATATCTCGAGAATAAAATTTTTTCGAGAAAAAAATAAAACAGTTTGGAGGTACAGAATATTGGTGCATATTTCTTACCAAGAATGATCAAAATCAAAAATGATGCGGCACGGAAATTTCTGAAAATTTGTTGATTTTATATGGAATGACCCAATACTGATTTCCCTCTGATTTTCGAAACTATTGAATATCCGCTAAGTTTACATGCACTTATAATACATCAACATGTAATAGTTTAGCCTTTAGTATTAATAATTGTATTAATATATTACTTTTATATTAGAAAGAACGTGAAGTTTATCTTTTATTCAGAGTTACATACGTACTTACATACGTACAAACAAACCCACATGAGAAACTAATAAAAGCGTATTAAAAAGGCCCTGCAATAGCAAATGAAATGGTTTAAACCTCCAATGATCGGAGTCGAACTATACCTTTAAAATGGATAATTTAAAAAATGCTGTTTCATTTTTCAGGTCGGCAGTTTTTGATCCTGATGTCTACAAAGACCTCACCATGAAGTCTTCTGGAGCTAGATGCCGAGACCGATTTGTTACACCCACGATATTTTGGAATGGAAAAGTAATGATTGTTATAATGACAAAAAATAGTTAAAATTATTAGGGGGCCGTTCATAACTGGTGTCACGCTTTGTTGTAAGGGATGGGGGGGGGGGGGGCTAATCGTGAAGCCATGAGTTAGTGACAAAGGGAAGGAAGGGACAAGGGCGGATCGATAAATTTTTCAAGAAGGGAGATTGGTTTTTTAATTACATCTTGTTGTGTGTCTGATTAAACTTGTTTGGGGGGGGGATGCCACATTTTTATTTAAAACAACTTAAATATGGATTTAACCTAGGATGCTCCCCGAACGTATTCCTTTCATTTTCCATTACCCCCAAAGGTATTCCAAAATTGCGTTTAAAACTTAAAGTTCTTAATAAATCCAGGGGAATGTTTCTAACGTTCCTTAACATCATCGAAGGTCATCAAAAAATTATAAATAAATAAGCTTAAGCTTCGAAAAATTACCGAAGGAAATGTTTCTGAATGCCATCCCGTCCCCTACAGTTATCAAAGAGGGACTATGCTTAACTTTTTTAGGATTTTAATTCCGAAACATTGCCAGTGCAAAGTCCGTCACACGAAGGGCGATCGCCCCTATCGCCCCTCCCTTGTATGCGTCCTTGTGAGGGGATAACAAGTGTGATCAGGCATTTTTATAACAATATGCTCATGCAAAACAGTGACATGTTACAGAGGTGAAGAGGTGGTAAGACGAAGTGTGACACAGGGGAAAAGGTAAAAAAAAAGTTGCATCATTTATGAATAGCCCCTTAGTGAAAGCTAACTTTTATGAATGTCACTATTATTGAGATAAATGAAATAATTGAGTAACTACTCTTCCACAGTTGCACCGATTAATCTAATCTTTCAATGTTACAGTTCATTTGCAGATCTGCAACATTGACGGTGAAGAAGTCTGCTGTGTACGAAACTGCCACAAAATCTCCTCCACCAAAAGGTAGAACAGTTTTCTTCATTTAAAAAAAATATCCAAGATTTTCCCCGTTAATAAAGTTTACAGTGCTAAAATCACGTATTGTCTTCTAGCGGTTGAAGCAGATCCTGGCTCTGGTAAACGAATACTGAAGCATGTAAGGTAAAATTTTATTTCAGTCTCAAAACTAAAAGTGCTAGATTAAAAATAGTCAAACGGAAAAAAAGTTAAAAAAAAGTATGCCATACTAGTTGCATTTACTTATTTCAATTGTATTCCGAGTAAAATTTCAATGTTTTCTTTGTTTTAGGGCTAAAAGTGAATCATTTCTTCATAGAACTTCGAAAACTGCTCAAGCAATGTTCAAATTAATGTAAGTGATGTTTGCAAAATTTAAAGTCCTTCTAAATGATTAAAATCAAGACTACAATTTTTGTTGTAAATTGGTTTATTTAATCCTTTTTACGTAACTAATTAGTTCTGCATGTAATCAAATAAATTTTATTTCAAACGGTCGATACTTTTTTTAACTGTATAGCAGGATGACAAGAATGTCTCCAATAAACTTTTTCACGTCGTGTGAGACTCGCTATTAGTTATTACCTCAGGAGCTCTTGTCTGAGTCTCAATGGAAGTAATTTTTATTACAGTAACTCTTTTGATGAATCTCACTCGGCATCAGTTTTAATAGGGAAGTTTTCGATTTTTCAATTTTATTTTTATATGATAGAGCAACCTACATGAACATCAACGGCGAAAAAATTTTTGCGCTGCGACAAGTAGTTTTTTTTTTAAAATAATTTTTAAATTTCAAGCGGCTGTGACGTCACTGGGCACTCGTTGGCGCTTTTGAACTTTCTATTAAGGCGAAGAAAGAGCGAGAAGCTTTAGATGCGAGGAGCTCGAGAAATCGGTTTCTCCGGCTTCCGCACTGTTGTTCGCTCTGCACTGCCGTAATTTTTTTTCTCGCCAAGTGATGCGTTCTAAAAATTTGACTACGGATTTCGCCAAAAAATATCAAAACAATCACCCCTAGCAGGGTATTGGATTGCTCTTTGATAAATCCAATTTTAAATAGTGAATTAGTAGACTTTAAGGTATTGATTACGGAAGGAGAAAATCCCGCAATGAAACGATAATATAGCGAAAATCCAATTTTTATGGATGAAAGGCTGAAAGTTACTGCCATCTGACGTCACGGGTTTCGGTTTCAAGGCGCGCTTTTTTGCGCTTGGGTTTTTAAAAAAATCATTAAGAATCAACCGTTGTTTTAAAATTTGGCAATGGCGAATTTTTGTGTTTTGTAAGCCTCTTAACAATAGCTAGTAGTTAAAAAAGGGATATTCAATAGGTCACAACTACCCTATTACAGGAACTCGATTTGTCGAGTCTCTCTCGATATAAGTTTTTTTTTTTTTCGGGCACGTCTTTCGTCAAGTGGAACTAAACAGTAGTTTTCAACTTACTAACTAGGGGGGACTGGCTAGGAATCGGAGTAGTAAGTTTAATCGGTTTTATAGGGGTAATTGGGAGGGGGGCTGTCGACCAAACGAACAGGAGGCTTGCCTTAGACCTGAACGTTCCTGCAAATCCAACGTGGCGATGAAGGGTAATGGTGCTCACACAAGCTAGTGAGCCCAGCCAGTGGCGTATCCAGGGTGGGTGCCAAGGGACCAATGCACCCCCCAAGATTTTGTAAGACTATAAAAAATGGTAGCACCGAATTTTGAAAAAACATGTAACCTTCATGCAAATATGCTTCAGGTTTTTTCAATGAAAAATACTTTATGGACACTGAAATATTGTCAAATTATTTTCTGTTTTCGACAATAAGAAGCAAAACTAATTGTTATTCTGTAATTGTGGAAATGTAAGAGGAAAATGAGCGATGTACCCGCGCCTCTAACAAACATTGTTAGACGTTTAAGCTTCCGATTAATTGCAGATTATTTAAGTGATTTAAATGTGTTTAAGCATTGCTCCTGTTCTTATTTTCTCTTTTTTAAACATTATTTTGAACAAATTGTCATATTATTTTACATCGTAAAGAAAAAATCAACAAAACACAAATTATACGTTAAATTCATTTCATTCGTTATGCGTTAAGTGTACATACTTCATTCATAACTGAAAGTTATTTTATGCCTAGCATTTGGGTTTTAGTTTCAGAATATCAGTTATGGAAAACAAAATTACTCTCACACTCACAGTTTAGATATTTTGCTATAAAACAGTCTAGATATTTTGCTATAAAAGCTTGACACAACAGTAACGAACGTAATTTTCAATATCAGTAATTTAAAAAAAAGTCCAACTTGCTGGTTATTACATGTCAGCTGAGTGATAATTTTCAACAATGAAAGGTTTTAAGAAATTTAAGAATGTGGGGCAAAGTGAAGTAGTTAAGATAGCTTATTTTTTAAAAAAATGTGACAAATTGGATTTTTGTTTAAAAACTTATCGCACATTTAAAAAAAAATTGTTTTTTATATTAACACTTACATTGAAACATTACTGCTCATTTCAGCAGTAAATTTTTACCTTAGAGAAAAGCGATCAGTTTCTACTTTCTGTTCTCATGGGATGAAATGAAAGTTTTTAGTTTATTATTAAAAGTTTTATTAGAAATGAATAAATAAACAAGTTGAAACATTAATGAAGGAATGCAAATGAATGAATGAATTAATGAGCACATCTGGGATTTAAAAAAAAAAGTAATAGCTGAAAAACAAAAACAATTTTCCAGAAAGTGCAAAATATTACAATATGTGTATGAAATTTTGAAAATGAGTTGTATATATCTGTACCTCAGAACCAGACTAACGTAAGTCCATTTTCGTTATTTTTCGGTAGAGGGGAAAAACGATTGTCGAATACATCGTTTTTCCCCTCTACCGAAAAATGACGAAAATGGACTTACGTTAGTCTGGTTCTGAGGTACAGATATTCCCTTTGATTTTTAAGTCTATTTATCTTTGAATCGCAATCGTCCAATCGATTATAGGTTTAAGAATATAGTTAGTATATTGCTAGGTGGATGGCGCTGAAGAGTTAAAATGTTTTAATATTCCAATTGCCCCGTTATTTAAATCTAACCCCCACGTTCCCCAACATCTGAAGGACGTTTAAACGGACATTTTGTAGAACATGCATGAGAAAATGCGTGCATGTAAGCTAAGAAAAATCTTATCTTTGAAACAAAAAAAAATCATGAAATAAAACTTCATAAAACCCAAAATGTACAAAAAATTTCACTTTGGTACTCTCGGACCTTCAAAAATATTTTTTATCATGCAACTATTTTTTTTAATAATAAATGATCTATCAATTTTCCGATGAAGACTTGAGTGCTTTTGGCTTGAGATTTTTTTTCGTAATATGTTTTTTGTTCTTGCATGATATTCATTTTTGTGAAAAAAAAAAGAAACTCTTTGAGCAACGTTTAATAGAAAAAATTAAATCGAAATACTGCGTTTTTAAAGTTTCACCATATTTCTTGATTTTTTTTCTTTTCTCATCACAGTGTCGATGTTTGATGTGCATGTGCACCCCCCAAAATCAATTCCTGGATACGCCACTGAGCCCAGCTCATTGATTGAAACCCGCTCACGTTGAACTTCCATTGATAATAACGATCTAGAAATAGAGGATTTGCTTCCAATCGAATAGGGTTTCTAGACAAATCTGTTTTTGCGGAGAATTTGGCATAGAAACGAACGTGCTTTCACTCTTCTCAGTTTGTAGTTAAAATTTATCAGTTAGTTGATAGGTAGTTAAATGATTTTAGTTCCTGAGACTTTTGTGCAAATTTATTTCAGATTGTTTTTCGGTTTTGTAAGTTATACTTTCAAAACTGAGATTTCTTTTTCTTTTTGTGTGTACAATTAGATTATTAATGTTTTTCCTTAATATACGGTATTCCCCGATTTTCCCCAAATGGGGTAACAATTAAACCTAATCTTTTGATCAGACCTTTGCTTTTTGAGATCTCTTTTTCAGGCCATGATCAACGTGAATACCTTATATTAAATTTTTTCATTGCCTAAAAAATAGTTCCGTAGCAGGTTTAAGAATATCTTATCAACGAACGCTTTGTTGACTATGACATTCAACTGTCAACAAAGTTGTACCGATTAAAAAGATAGCCTTAACTTCTGTAATTGGTCTGCTTTTAGGGATTTAGACGCTATGAAACAATACAGAGAAGACGACAAAAAATTGCTCGAGTACTGTCAAATTTTGCATATTGCTGATCTCATGTATGAAGATAAGAAAAAGAAGTTCTTCATAAGGTAAATGAAACGTGACTATATTTTTTGTTGAAGACCTAGTACTTATGCTCGCGATTAATAACTGATTTCTGATTTTAGCGTAAGTTCGTCAGAGAAGATTTATCAAGAATCCTACACTGATTTTGAAATACTAGAAATGCCATATCCTGGTAAGTATTTTTATTTTGCTATAAAATTGTAAGCTATGTGGCTTCGTGAACGTCCCTAAACATTCGGACTTGTGACTTTTTGAGATGTGCCACTGTTTTAGCTGTGCGTTATGTAGGGTGAGCAAAAATGAACCCTATTTTGAAAAATATCCTCTTAATATACATACAGGGTGTCCACTCCTATCGTGGACCAATAGCTAATTTCTAAACCGTTAGAGATAAGCATATAGTTTATTTAGGAAAAAATCTCCAAATTACGAAAAGAATTTTGGGTCTATTCAAAGTTTTTCAAAAAATCAAATTTTGAAAGAGTTACGAAATTTAAATTTTTATACAGCCCCCCAGTCCTATCAATCATATTTAGTAAAACATTCTTGACACTGTAACGTTTAAAACTAAAAAAAAATCACTCTTCTACGA
>JAXGGA010014089.1:0-33128 GCA_038373865.1 Uloborus plumipes | reverse complement strand
TGCTTTGACTGTATGTTCACAGAAGCTTTCTATAACTATTTATTATATATTACTACGTTTAACAGATTTAAAATGCGGATGCATTGTTTTGATTTTAAATTTTATTAATAAAAACTTTACAATAAAATTTCCTTAAAAGTTGACTTCTGGTTTTTACTTAAATATTCTGTTCAGAGTAACGCATCAATCAAGAAATAAAAATACCTTTGTGCTGAAATAGAAGAGATGCAAAAGCAAACTTAATGGAAAAATAAGTCAACAATTATGGACGCGTATGTCGGAGTTGCATAATAAAAAGAATATAGGGTAGACAGACCAGTGAATGACCACTTAAGCAAAATTTCATTTTTAAAAAATCGTAGTTTTTAAATACTGTAATATTTTGTTCGTGATAGTTTAAATAGTTTTATTGATCTATGTAAATGCGTAAAAAAAAATGATGGAACTTGAAAGGTACCGCTTTCGGCTTTTTGGGGTGTTCGAAGGAAAAATGGCGCAGAGACCCAGTGAATGACCACCTCTGACTTAGTGAATGACCACTAATTTGACCAGTGAATGACCACCTTAAATTTTGAGTTAGAAATACTTGAAGTTGGTTTTAGATATTTTCACTTTTGTATATTTTTATATGGCATGTAGTGATCCATTACTTTTAGTGTTTATTTATGTATCACATATCGGGTTTATTTATTTATTTATTCGAACTTTCTTTTATATCGTAAAGGTAGTATTGTAATCGCGGAAAAACTTCCCCTCAATTTTCGATCTAAAATGTTTTTTTAATCACGCATTAATGAATGCTGAGTAGTTTTTTCGACCTTTTTGCACATGCATTTGTACCTACGAACGTATGGACAACAGAAAAATACATGACGGCTTTCTACATATGTAGGTATGTATTCATGTTTTATGTATGTATATCGCATAACTCAAAAACTGTGTGGCGTAGAAGATTGAAATTTCGCATGTGAACTTTGAGTGGGGTCTAGTTATGCGCCTAACCTTTTGGTTACATTCGAATGTTCCCAAGGGGGTCTTTTAGCCCTGTTTGGGGTAAATATATTAATTTCAATGCAGAATTAAGGGATGTTGTAATTTAGCAACATCATGCTGATAGATCGCTTTACTTCTGGTCTCCAATTTTTCGTCGCCAACATGGCGACATATCGCCATGTTGGCGACAAAATTTGCAAAAAATGACTTTTTTTTTCGAATTTGTTTTTAATTTGGCGCTTTCGGCGATATTGAGTGAAGTATTCACTGAATAATGTTAAAATTGTGGATATTTAAAAGATGAATACTGCAAAACAGCTCTTGCATTAGTCTGAGACAAAGTGGGGGTTGTAACTGTTTGAAGTGTTTACTTTATCCCTCTGTGGCACTATTATATTGTATGTTTGTTCTTCACACACATTCCATGCAGTTTTATGCAATTTTAGATCACAGGCGCAAATAAAATTACATCAATTTTCTTTACATTTGAAAGAACTACTCTCCACGTTTACCATTTCTTTATATGTGCTGGAAAATGTCTAAAATGCTACGCACAAAAGTTGTTTGACCTCGTGACACTGTCATCAAAATATTTTTTTGTAAAAACTGAGTGTATATATGTATCAATCTATGTTTTTATTACTTCTCCCGAAAGCCAGTGAACTGAACATCGAACCAGGTATCGAAAGATTCGTAATTTTTAAGTTCATATGTTTGGTTACTTTACATAATTGTCCGAATTTATTAAGCAGAGCTTTTCATTAAAATGTAAATTCTTAAGCACGTCTGCGTGGGCAAGAGCAAATTCGAATGGAAGAAACAAAGGGATAATTTGGCACAGTGCTAAATTCTCCCTCTGGTTCTTCCCTTCCAAAACCAAGCTTTCTCTAATTCTCAACCCCTCTCTTTGTCAAAAATTTTCAACACAAAAGTAGCTTGTAGACGGGAATGTCAAGCATGGAAAGCGAATAGCTTAGGTAGTTTTTTGACACTCGGTCCGAGGGAAAACGTCAATCTCAAAAAAGGCTCTTAGCCTCTTCTAATATAAAATGCATCGGTTTAAGAGGCCACCGTGCTGACCACCGTGAAGCCCCCGAAGTACATTGTTGAGAATTAAATTGTTCTAGTCGTGCGCTTCACTGAAAACCCGAAGTACGCTGCCGAAGGCGGTGTGCATCAACCTGCCGCAGGCGGATTGCACGAGCCGTCTTGGTGGCAGGTAAGGTTTTAAAATCTGCCGAAATGTTTTTGAAAATATTCCAAATTTAGCGAGTTTCAGTGTAAAACGACAAAAATCTTTTACGTGATTTGTAGATAGTCGTCATGCACATGCAAACGGTTAAAATGGGTGATCAATTTCTCGACAAGTCTTTAAATTCAACTCTTTTTGAAAAACTTCGCCAGACTTTATAAAGTTATATCTCGACATTGGGCTGACGAGGGCAAATAAATCCCCCCCCCCCCAAAGATGTCTTGATATGTTCTTTCGATTGCTAACTATTTAAACTTTTTGCATTATTACACTATTCGCATGATGGTTCTCTGGGCAACCGTACCTAAATATCGAATTTTGTCTGAATGCTGGCATTACTTCTAGAGAGATGACAGTCAAAAACGTGACGAAAGGATTAAAAACAGGAAGCGAGCATATATTTTTTGAAAAACTGAAGTGACGAACAACTCAGTGGCCGTTCAGAGGGGTTGGGGGTTGTCACTGCAAGGGGAAATTTTAACATTAGGTCCATTGGGTAAAATATCCGTGCCACGAAAAATTGGCCGTTAAGAGGGGTCTCCGCTTAGTAGAGGTGGCCGCTCTAAGAGGTTTTCTGTATGCTCAGCTGTTAATGTGCAAGATGAATTAAAGCAATAAAAACCGCAGTAGTTTTCTTTAATTTTTCAAAACAACATTAAAATCCCAGTGAATGAACAGCTGTTCATTCACTGGCTTTTCAGAGTTTTTCTGACCCAGTGAGTGACCACCCCGTAAAGCTAAAATCTACACATTCTATAAAGATTGAAACAATTAAAATCATACCCTGAATATACATACTAAATGATTCTTTTGTATAATTAAAAAAATTAATTTATAAATACAATTAATGCGAATCAAAGTAGTTGTATACACAAAACCATCCTTATTATTTTAGAACAGAAAAAGAAATGGCGCACGGCTGTAAACATTCTATAATTTTTTACTAGAAAAGTACATGACCAAAATAATCAATTAGGTATCAGATAGCTCAGAATTTGAAGGAAGAAAGCGATTGAAGCCAATTTATCTAAAAAATAATAATTTAGAACCTTATTTTTTAAGAAATACTGCGAAGTGGTCATTCACTGGGTGGTGGTCATTCACTGGTCGGTATACCCTATATGTTTCCAAGCTTCAATAGAAGATAAAGACTTCTAAATTCTTCAAGATAATTTAGTTATTTTAATTCCATATGTCAAGCTGTTCATTTTCTTCAAGGAACACTTAATGCTAGTTTACTTAATTAAAATTATTTATTTACAATATGTACATTTCATCAAGAATGGCTAAATTTGGCATATCAAGAATGCTCAGAACAAAATAGCGATCAAGTTTCAAGCAGTTTCAAGAATAACAAAAATCGTGGAATTCCAAGCTATATTTAATTTATCGTCTGCTTCTTTCGAATGCTGCCAAACCAAAACTTGAAACAAAAAGCTTAACGAAAACAAGAAAAGATATTCAAATAGAACTAAAAATTAAATATTCATCATTGCAAGAGACATTATTTGCAATGCAAAAGAAGTGAGCATGTGAAAGAAATAGCATCTGATAAGAGCAGAGAAGTGGAAAAATATGCAGCTTAAGTAATTAAAATAGAGTATTAACAAGATAACCTATCAGAAGATTATACGCTCCAAGAACCAGTGCACTTTAATGAAATCATTAAGTTTAAATAATTAGATACAGAAAAAAGCAAAAATTAACCAACTGCCCCTTGTCTATGAACTATTTTTTTTCAAAAATGTTCAAAGTTTGGTTACGCAAAAATTAAATATTGTTCAGCATATGAATGCTTTCAGTGTGTGATGAGTACATTCAAACTTCCAGGCGTCTGGTAAGCAGGGATTTTCATAATAGCTCATCATTTCTTCATCTTTTTTTTTGGAATAATTACATAACAACAACTACAATAATAGCAGTAATAATAATAATAATAATAATAATAATAATAATAATAATAATAATAATAATAATAATAATAATAATAATAATAATAATAATAATAATAATAATAATAATAAAAAGCAATGATAATGATAATAATAATAACAGTAATAATAATAACAATAAAAAAGCAATAATAATGATAATAATAATAACTAACAATAACAATAATAATTTCTATCAACATATTTCTATGCGTACTTATGTTCGTAAAATTGTTAATACTTAGGAAGAAGTCCTTTTAAATCAAAAATTTCAACTAGAACTTAATTGATACCTTAAACAGCATCGTTGTTTTTCGATAAAAAGTAAAAGCAATCAAAACACTAAAACATCACAAGAAAACAGCATCTTTATCGTAAAAACACTTGTAAGAAAAATTTACGTATTTCAAAATGCCTTTAATAAAAACTCATCTGCTGGTTTTAAGCATTTCTTTTCTATTCAAAATGCATATTCCCCCTTCCTCTTCTCTTCATAAACTGTCACAATATTCCTTCTCCCCTCAAAAATAGCAGGTCGGCTCCTAGACTAATATCTAGTTTGTATAGATAGTGTGTAGGATAGATTTACCAATTTTCGTACATCAAAGTAGCTAAACCAGCGCTGTGTAAAATTTATTTCTAATTCATGGATTGTTTATACTTTCGATAGTGACAATGTCGCCAAGTTTTGACATGTTGGCAAAAAACCCTGAAATCATCCATCAGTTTTGTTTTCCATATTAAGAAAATGAAAATCCTGTTTTGAAAAACATTTTTGGATTAAAATATTAAAGTAACGTTTTTCTTGAAAGCGAAATCTTCAGAGTGTAAAATTTAGAAATAGCAGTCAACTTTGGAACAATTTCAACATAAATATTTCTTCGTTGGAAGTTTCTATCTATTGCCAAACCATCACACGTACCGTAAACAACTAGAGAAGGGTTACCTTATTTATATGCGCAACATTTGATTCTTATATTTAAAGGCTTGTAACAGACTCTATGTATTAAAAATAATTAAATAAAACTCTAAACCATACATGTTCTTCCCCTTTATCTTAAAAATTTTAGTTTGTCGAATTATAAATCTAAAAACATTCTTATAAATAAAACGTACTTTATTTTAAAACAAATCACAATAACATTTTCTCCCTTTTTAAGCTAAAGAATGCACAGATGAGCCTGTGTTTATTTTTATTGTTTAATTATTACTAAATTTTTTAACTTAATTTATTCATTCATTTTATTTATCATTTTATTGATTTATTTTCATGGCTCACACGCTTGTAATGCAAATTTGTGGAATAATTTCATTTCATGCCTTGCATTCAGGAAATTAAAAACATATCATACGTTGAAACTTTCAACGTCATTTTACAAAACATTGAAAATACTAGAACATAGCAGCTTTAATGTCGAAACATGACTGCGATTGTTTGGAGACTTAGAGTGCGTCATGCCAGTATTAGGTGAATTATTTAGTTTTTGAATGCAAAAGTAAACAATTTTGTTGGTGGTCATTCGCGTTTTAAACCAGAACTGTACTGCTTGTCACCGCCTTAGCTTTTTGCGTCTGAAAATAAACTATTCAAAGCTCAACTCAATGTATGAGTAATTCTTTTTGTACGGTTTTTATTTTAGGTGTTATAGCGACAAATTTCTCCGTCAAATTTTCAGATCACATAAAGATGAGCTGAAAATGAAAGATCATTTAAAATACAATAACATTCATTTTATTTTTTACAAATTGCGTGAGGTTATTATTTTCAAATTATGGTTTTTAAAGAAAATGCATTTTGCAACAATTTAATGTTAAAAAAAAAGTTTTCTTTAAATGCTTTTTCTAATATTCAACGAAATTTCTCGTTTTATTTTCGAACCTGTCTCACCTTATAAGAAATATGGAATACTGCAGCATACCCAATCCTAAATCTACATTTCTATTACGTCTGTAAAAAAGACGTATCTTTCAAAAACATGTTCCTTCGACTCTGCGAGTAAATATACATTTCATCCTTTCAGGGAAAAAAATCTCTATGCTCTGGTATATGTGATGTGTATTTTATCCAGAGAATTTAAGAGTACATCTTTATGTGACTTTCTTCTTTCTGTCACCATTGAGTACTTTACTTTAAATTTAGCGCACAAGAAATGTTTCTTATTTCTTTCTTTCTTTTTGATGTAGTGGAAACACATGTTTAAAAATTAGTACCGTAAAAGATATTACATTTCTAAGTAGGAAGTTATTTGTAACGAAATGTATTAGGAGGGATAAATATTTGGAATGTCTCTACGAGTTGAAAAGTTACTTCGACATGTGCTATTACACTTCTAAATAAGGAGTTATTTGTAACGAACTGGATTAAAATGAATATATATTTAAAATATCTCTCTGAGTTGAAAAGTAACTTTCATATTGTTACTATTTGTAAATTTCAGTCAACAGCTTCTCACTTTTTTAAAATCCGACTGTTGTTACTTTTGTTTCTGAAATATTGCAACAAGTTACAAATATGATTAATAAAAATACTTCTAAAATACATAATATTTATACATAAAGAAAAAGCGTTTTTTCAAATAATTTGAAATTGTGTCTGTAGCTGTCTTACTGCACTAACAAACAAAAAATGCAGTACAAAATTATTTCAGAACCCGGGGTTTGCGCATCCCTAAACATGTTTTATATTTTGTTGTTGCTGTTGCTGTTTGGTTCTTTTTTTTTTCCTTTTTTTTCCAATATTTTCGTCTAAGTTCTTTTTCTCAATCATTTTATTAACTAAAATATCACATAAAGTGCCCATTAAAAGGATAAAAGATTTTTACGCCCCTTAAGTTCCGTTTTAACTAAATAGTACAGCGCACGCTGAATCTAAACATTTTTCTGCAGTTAGATATTTTTTCTCATGTGGTTCGGTAAAATAGGCGTTTGCCTTACCCCACCTCTCACCCAAAGAGAAAGTATTTTCAGTAATAATAGAGACTACACAAGAGTTCTTGTTGTTGTAGCTGCTGTTTTTTTTTTCTTTTTTCTTTCATTTATTTTCATTTATTTATTTTTTCTTTTATTTTCGTATTAGTTTTTCTCGCAATTATTTTATCAACTAAAATATCACATAAAGTGCCTATTAAGAGGATAAAAATAATTCCCACACCCCTTAGCTTCCATTTTAAGTAAATATTACCCCTCACGCCGAATCAAAACAACTATCTGTAATTAGATAGCTATTCTCATGTGTAAGGCAGAATACGTGTTTGCCTTACCCCACCCCTCACCCAAAGAGAAAAGTGTTTTTAGTAATAATAGAGACTATTGAGCCCGCAATGGTTTTCATACATCTTTTTCTTTCGTTTGCCTTTATTGTGCAAGAGCCTTTTATAGTAGTACCTGTTATCGCCATCCTCTTCACTAATTGCATTTTTTCTTTGTATCTCAGAAAATGTTGTCCGGTAATTTGTCTACCTCTGCTCAACATGAGAATTCCTTAAACTTATTCGCTCTTAAAATGCTCATTTTTGCTTGTGGCAGAGAAAATAAACCATGATAGCTAAAATGTTATCGGATGCCGAAGTATGCTTTTTATCAATTATTAGCTGTGTTTAAAAGTGTTTTTAGTCTCTTAATCAGAAAAGGTTTCAAGTAATAAATTCTAAAGCAAAGTACATAGGTCCCCAGCTTAAAAGAAAAGTGAACGATTCTTCAACTTTTTGAGTCCAGATTGTTTTGCTAACATTCTATTTTTCCCTGCCAAAAAATTAAATATACATATTTTTTAATGACAGCGAGATTTGAGATACTTATGGAGCATTTTTTTTTTTTTTTGAAAACGTACTAACAACGTTATGGGGCGAAGTGAAATAGTTATTTTTTTTTACTTATTCAGTCATTTATTAAATGATTCATTCAATAATCCACTTACTTATCCAGTTATATACTTATTTTTTTTCTCATTTACTATTCTATTCATCTGTTTATTTTTTCTCATACATTCATTAATTAATTTATTTATTTATTTACTTATTTGTTCACTAATTCATTATCTATTCATTTTCATTTATTATTTTGTTTTTTATTCATTTTATCAACAATATTTTTAATAATCAAATAAAAAAATATTTTATTAGAAAACATTTTTTTCCCCTATCACCCATTAAAAAAAGTCACCTATTTTAGAAGGCACCAATATATGACAAAAAAAAAAAAGTTTCAATGCAAATTTTATTAAATAGTAACTTTTTTTGCGCACTGTTATTTTAAAACCAGTTTTTAAATTGTTCCACTTTTAAAAAGATATGTTTTCTTAATTCTTTCACTGTATCCCACATTCACTTACAAATTATAATGCAGGTAAAATTAATAGGGCAATGCGAAATTGTGTATTTCATTTATTTATTCATGTATTAAAACATTCTCAATTTCATTAATTATTTAATTTATTCACTTATGTACTGACTTGTTCATTCACTTTATTATTATAATTCATTTACTCATATATTTCTCATCAACTAATTAAGCTTTTCATTTATTTATTAATTTATAGTTTCGTTTAAATCGTCATTTATGTCTCCATTTGATTCATTACAGGAAAAATAATTTCAATGATTTAAAAAAATAAATCAATTTGAAAAATATATTTATTACAACTTTCTTCCATGTATAGAGCAAAGTTATAATTTTCCGCGGTTATTTGCACACATCTACATCCAGAAATAAAAAATAACATTTCAACACACGTTTTATACTATAATTTTCGAAATAAATTTCCAATTCCTTCATTTTGGAAAACATAAATTATGGAAAATAAAGAATATATTAATTGCCCAACACTTTCCTACATAATACTTGTACCCTAAATAATAGATTTAAACTTTTCATCTATACTTTTTCACTTTTTCATACAATAATGTTTAATCAACAAATATATAAATATGCCCTAATACATTAATTGTCTTCATAAATTTTATTATTAGTGATTAAATCTTTTACCACAGCAACATAAAATATTTCTTACGATGCGAAAACGTATTTCGCACTTATTGCTACTCGAAAAAAAAACGAATCGCCTGCTGGAGAGATATTAAAACATATTAAATTTAGCAAGATTTTCAAGAAGTTTTTCTTTTCGATGGCATTGGCGCTTTGCCAGTAGCTATTTTTAGACTTACCTGAAGCAAACAAGCTGTCTTTTTATTGCTCTTTCTCATCTGTGTTTTTAAATGCTAAGAGCTATTCAGTACATACTTCCTCACTTAACAAAATTTGCTTCTCTTCGCTTAGGTGATTTCATTATCTTTTTTTTTCTTTAGTTGGACTGTAGAGCAATGATTTGAAGAGTTTTTAATTATTTCAATAATTGCGGTTTTCTTGTTTTTTTAACTGTGTTTGAATTTAAACAAAGAGATTTTAATCACTTAAAATGCACTAAGCTTGAGAAATTGCTTGGAAATAAAGTAATGTCCATCTGTATAATTACGAATAAATTAATTAGTTATTACAAAAATGTAATATTGTTATCTTTAAACTAGTGTGTTTATTTATAAATTTCGATGCTTCACAGTGATGTTTAAATCATTAACTTTTTTTTTAAATAAATGTTTACCCAAATGAAAAGCCGTGTATGTACATTTAACTAGGTAACACGAATATAACAATACATTTAAATCTTTGTAAATGGGAAGCTACTGCTGAAGTTTTTCATTTAAAACTTGTCCATATTTCGCGCACTTTATTGTATAACATATTACCTGAGAGTAATCTAAATTTTTTTGTGGAAGGTTACATTTAGTGTCATAAAATTACGATGTGGTTTGATTAACATAGTAGGAATTTCAGAAGGCCTCAAACCAAGGGTTGTAATGTGATTCCATTAGAATTGGATATTTCTTTTTTTCGGTCAGCCCCATGAAACGTTTAAAAGAGAAAACAATTTGAATATTTTTTTTTCATTCAAAGAAAATGCGACAAGAATTTTTTAAACGGATTACTTGATTCTAGTTTTTATAGTTAAAAGTTATTGAAGCTACTTTTCGCATTCTTTAAACAAAGTATGTAAATCAGAGGTTTAAAAAAAAACATACGTTTTGCAGTATTTTTTTACAATAATTTAGTAACAATTCTAGAAACCAGAAATTTATATAAAAGAAGTTTACATTAATAAATAATATAGATGGGTTTTTTTAACCGAGTGCAGTTGGTTCAAAAGCGCAAAGTTGTTTTCAAAAGTCCGTTAGGGGGTGAAAATCCACTTCTAGGTTCAACAAACCTATTCTTCTGAATTTCTAAGAACATTCTCATTACAAGAAACTAATAACTAAATAGTAAAAATATACAGATCAAATAAAATTGAGCCTTTGGCAATAGTTTGCAAGGAAGAAATGAGCGTGAATAATAGTAATCGATATTAATGTTGTGAATCTTTAAAATATGTGCTAAGAAACTCTTATTCTTATTCAATCAAATTAAAGAAGCTCTAAAAATATTTTATTTTATGCAAAATGAGGAGTCCTTTCAATTGATATGAAAGTTTTAAGTGTACAGTTTTTCAAGGTCTTCGTATTTTCAAAATAATATTAATAAACTTTTCGATTCATGTATTCGTTAGTTGAAGCCCAAGAGAAATAAGACCAGGTAATATGACTTGGTGACAAACATGCTTTTCTCTAAAATGTTATTATCAGTTTATTTTTCATTCATCGCGCCATTTAAACATTTTACACTTAAAATAAAGTAAAATCTCATTACAACGAATACCAAAGCAACGAAATATCCATTTCAACGAAATAAATTTAAGTTCCGTTTTAATTGCTATTATTTCGCTTGAATTTCATTACAACAAAATTCCCGGTACATCAAATAAAATAAGCAGTTCTTTAAATTTCGTTGTAAAGGAATTTTCCTATTTTTTACTACACTGCAAAAAATAAAGTTTTTCTTTTACAGTAGAATACTAACAGCCGAAGTTTCAGTTTAAAACTGTAAAATGCACAGTAATAAAGAGTAAAATTACTAATTGTACAGTACCCAACTAAAACTGCTAATTGCTAAATCGCTACGCTAAGCATTTAAAAACAAAGAACAATTTTATCATATTTCTGCCTTACACTGTTTTTAAAACTCATCGAAACATACTCCTTCTTGTTTATTGTATCAAAAAGTACTTTTTCCAGCGATGTGCATAAAAGCTGGGGTCTTTTTCAATGGGTTCTTTTTTTTTATTAAAATAAAAAGTGAAATATCCATCAGTGAATAGTTGCCTCTCTTCCTTGAAAAGCCCTATTTATTGATTTTTTGTAACTCTTGCTCAAGAGCTGGTGGAAATAAACCCTTATTTTTAATCATCTTGGCAAATATTTGGCTTCTTCTTGATCTCATTTTACTCTTTTGAACTAATCTTTAAAAGGCATTTGCTTTTTCATTTGAAATGCTCTTTGGTGGTGTGAGAAATGGGTTGCGCAAAAAGTTTGAATAGAACGAAAAAAAACAGTATAAGAATGTATATACTTATACATTTCAGCAGTTTCTGTGAAGTTTATAAGAAAGAGTACTGGTTCAAAAAAATGCCATTTTAGTACATTACGATTTAAATTGGAGGCGTTTTGCTTAAAAGGAAGAATATGCTAATTTACGCGAACGGAAGGGCTCTTTTAAAAATTTATTTTTCAATACTATGTTTTAAAAAAATGCACCGGAGAAACAAAAATACAAATAAATAACACAAAGACTCTATAGTTTAGGATTATGAAATCATCCTGAAAACTAAAGTAAAAGTTTTTGGAAGCTGAAAAGTTAATAAAGCTGTTTTTTTATCAAGCAAAATAAGAGGAGACTGCCCATTCCTTGCACATCCAGTTTTGATGAAAGACATTTAGTTTCTACTTCATTTGTTACCCAAAAGAAAAGCATACTTTTGATTTAATTATTCTTGAAATTATAAGAGTTTCAAAATTAAATGCATTAAATATTTTATTTAAAATATAAATACTGAATGATAAGTAAGAAAGAATGTATGTACATGACTTTAAAAAATTCAACTTAATTTCAAAATTTTGAAACTTATTTTGAGAAGATTTATACATCAATGACTATGAGAAAGATGCAATGTAAACAGCAGCAAATTTCTAGTAAAAAGTATTCTGTGCATGGACGTCATTTCAAGTTTTTCCAGGGGGGGGTCAAAGGTTAAAAACACAATACAATTTCACCATGAAACAGCAAAACCACGCCCACTTATATGTAAATACATTGATTTCTCAAAGTCAGGGGGGTGGTAAATGACCCCCCTGCCCCCCCCCCCCCCCTTAAATGACGGACCTGATTCTGTAATTCAATATTTGATCATATCAGTTGTTTTATTAGAAAGATCAACTTAACTGTAGGACATTATTTTCATATTTCAAATAATGCTTCATGTTACTTAATTAAAATAAAAAAGTTACAAAATTATAAATTTGTTCTTTTCTGGTACTACCAGTAAAAAAACAAAAAAATACTTTAATTAGTGAAATTAATTTAAAAATGAGACAGTAAGTTAAAAATATTGTGTAACACTAAGACTACGAAAGCATGTGGAGTATGGTATTATATTTCATGCATTTATTCACACAATCAATGCTAAAACTTCAATATGTGCTGTAAGTCAAAGCTTCGACCATTAATTGTCCGAAGCTTCGGTATTAGGCTTTTCGGCCAAATTGCGTTGGGTGGATTTCAATTTTCTATTTTTTTTCACTGTTATTTTTTTAATTAAGCTTACCTGTCACGTAAGGGGCATACTTTTGAACATAATCATTAGAATTCTCAATTCCAGTCTTACATCCTCTTAATCTGATGTAAATTTATTAAATAATAAGCTTTGCATTCCAACGAACTATTTTTAGTATTTCATTCAAAAACAGGAAGATAGTGGACCATTTTGCAGAAAATCATTTTTTCTGTCAAATGACTGCTCTATATTTTGCGTCCAAAGGTAATATTGAAAAAACGCAATAAACAAAGCTGTTTTCTTTTTTTCTTTTTTTTTTTTTTGCTAAAAACCGCATGTATACGTGTTATTTGTACGGCAACAACATTTCGCTTACTACACACTGTGAAATTAACTATAGATCTTTCACATGAGGGACAAAATGTATGCTTTTTCGTGGAATGGCCTAGTAGTGATTTGTAAGAAATTGTAACTTCTCTTCCCGACTTAAAATTTACTTGGCGCTTGCCTTGCTTATGTTATCATTAATTTAGGATTATCTATATTGAAGTAATATGCTTTTTAAAATATTTCTATTACAATGGTTGGATTTATTAAACAACGTACATTAAATTCTTCGAGCTGGAGTTTGAGTTTAAGCACACGGAAGGCCGTGAGTTAAAATATATCCCACTATAGCACTGTCGGTATTAATAATTGTTTAGGACTTATTATACCTTAGAAAAAATACATTTTTTAGATTATTTTTAATACAATTCATGGATTTTTCTTAATCACATTAAGTTCTTCAAACCGGACCTTTAGTTTAAGTATACAATTCTCCATGACTTAAAATGTTTCAGTGCGTAGCATAGTCTACCAATTGTGTAGCACTGTATGCCACAGTAAGAACATAATTTTTTATATTTTTTAATACAATGACTGATTTCATTAAACAACTTGTATTAAATTCTTCAAGCCGGATCTTGATTTTAGTTGTATGATTCTCCACGACTTTGTATTTATCTTACTATAACACCGTCTGTACCAACATTATTTTAGGACTTAGCGTACATATCTCAAGAACAATATACCATTTAGGTTACTTTTATTGCAATCATTGCATTCATTAAGCAAGGTACATTAAGCTCTTCAAACCTGGAGCTTGGGTTTAAGTACAGGGTTCTCCAACACTTAAAATGTATGTTTCCCTACAGCAGTACAGCTATCTGTATTATCATTATTTTAGGACTCATTACATACCTCAGGAACAATGTACTTTTTAGATTACTTTTACTGCAATGATCGTATCCATTAAACAAGGTACATTAAATTCCTCCAGCCCGGAGCAGGTGCGTTCCTCGTTCCTCGCTCTTCAGAGCTTCCAGAAATGCACATTTCGTTTAAATGATAAATGGTTTTTCCTGCTCCCATTCCGTATTTATGCGCTGTGGCGTTGCAATTAAATAAGCATTCCCTTTTAGAAGGCAGCACAGATGCAAAGGCAGGCGCATGAATAAATTTTCCCCCAGCGCTGACGTTAATTGTGCTGCATCGTCTGGGCGTGACTCTTTACTCGTTACAAATCACACTTGTTATCTCTTTCCATTCGCGAGTTAGAACAATGTTTTGTTTAGACATCCTTGCACCGGTGTTGCAAAAGCCGTTTAACACCTTGTTGATTTGAGTGGAGATATTTTTTGGGACGATAGCTGGAAAAAAAAAAAGAAAGAGTAGCCGTGTGCCTCGAAAATCGATTTTAGAAAGTTTGAAAACTAGAAAGTGTTGAACATTAATTTCGCACAATGGATCTACTTCTAATTAAAGTAATGCTTTTCTAAAGACGTGATTACATTTTTATTTCATAACTACCGGTGACCGCACGGCCTTGCCTGACGTGGAAACTTTTAAAAAAATTAGTTCACTTTATCAAAGACAAGTTCCCCTGTATATTTTTAATAGCTTCTGTAATGCATTCACTAATATTGTTTTTCAATATCTCTACAGATTTTTGGCAAATTTAAAATTTTCCTTCTGAGACTACCAGTTCATTTTCCTCTATTACGGCAATATTTTTTTTCCTACAGGAAAAACGCATAAGAAAAAATAACTGGATTATATGATCCTATGTTCCTTTGTCAATGAATTTGGCACATCACGGGTTCAAACTTTTCGAAACATCCCTAAGTCCAAATACTTGCAAACTTATGATGTCACTTCCGTCCCATTACTTCCACAATTTTATTCCATGGCATTCGTATATACCAGTGTAAATTGAAACTTTCCTTCACCGGGCAAAAGGTAGAAAAACATTAAGATTTGTGAATTTCAAAAACGTTCATTAAATTTTATTAGAACAGTTAATTCTGAAGAAATGCAATAGTTGATATTAATTCATTCAATTAAAATAAATCAAATATCAAACTGTAAACTGTGTTAACTCTAAACGAAATACTAAGAGAGTCTTTCTAGAATTCGATAAAATTAAAAAACATTTGTTATTTAAAAAGAAACATTAACAGTAGAAATCAGAATCAGAAGTAATAAACCAATTCAGCAAAATGAAAGAGTTTTAAATTTTAAATGAAATTTTATTTTTTGACTATCTTCCACCAACAATATATAACCCCTACGAGCATAACAAACCTCCATTCAGATACAAACTTTCTGCTTTGTTACTAATAAAGGTTAATGTTTTGAAATCTTTCTAATTTAGTTAAGATAATGTTTGGCTTACCAAAGGCAAAAGGAGAAAGCCATCGTTTTCTTCTGCCTTTTTTTTTTCAAAATTATACATCACACAGAACTCTTCTTTCTACTCAAGATTTAGTACAATTTTTTGTTAAGACACTCTTGTGTCAGCGTTGTTTTACACCCTGTCGTTCAACATCCTGTTGATTTGAGTTAAGACATTTTTTGGGACGATACTAGAAGAAAAGAGATTAGTCGTATGCTGCCTAAAAAACTCTATTTTAGAAAGTTTGAAAACTAAGAAGTAGTGAACATTT
The DNA here is from genome assembly GCA_038373865.1 of Uloborus plumipes. Lineage (NCBI taxonomy): Eukaryota > Metazoa > Arthropoda > Arachnida > Araneae > Uloboridae > Uloborus > Uloborus plumipes. Next base: position 17,267 of record JAXGGA010014089.1, on the reverse strand, counting down.
ATTTTGCCGAATAATCTGCAAAATACAGGGTGTCCACTCCTATCGTGGACCAATAGCTAATTTCTTAACCGTTAGAGATAAGCATATAGTTCATTTAGGAAAAAATCTCCAAATTACGAAAGGAATTTTGGGTCTATTCAATGTTTTTACAAAAATTAAATTTTGAAAGAGTTACGAAATTTAAATTTTTATACAGCCCCCAGTCCTATCAATCATATTTAGTAAAACATTCTTGACACTGTAAAGTTTAAAACTAAAAAAAAATCACTGTTCTACTACAAAAATTGACCGAGTTATGACGTTTTGAAAAATCAAGATTTTGAAGGATTTCGCATACGGTCCCTTAAGCGATCTCTCGATGACGTCATGAAATAATGCAAAATCTTGATTTTTCAAAACGTCACAACTCGGTCAATTTTTGTAGTAGAACAGTAATTTTTTTTTAGTTTTAAACGTTACAGTGTCAAGAATGTTTTACTAAATATGATTGATAGGACTGGGGGGCTGTATAAAAATTTAAATTTTGTAACTCTTTCAAAATTTGATTTTTTGAAAAACACTGAATAGACCCAAAATTCCTTTCGTAATTTAGAAATTTTTTCCTAAATGAACTGTATGCTTATCTCTAACGGTTAAGAAATTAGCTATTGGTCCACGATAGGAGTGGACACCCTGTATAATGCAAACGGGAATGTATTACTTAACTACATTCAAACGATGTTTTAGATATACTAGCATAAGTGTTTCCAAGTCATTCCTTTAGGAACCGGGCGGTACACATGTTGTACTATAAGTCTTTTTTCTTTAGAGGACGGGGTTGAAATTTTCATTCGAATCCTTAGGTGCCGACGATTTTTTCAAGGTTTCATACGTCTGGTACGACAGTTTATACCTTCTCTTTTCAATGGAAAATAAATCTGTGGTTCAACTGTCGTACTACCTGGGTCGACAGAAAAAATTCTATATGAACAGCCCGTATCCAAAAGGTTAAAGCCTTACTAATTTGAGTGGAGGAATGTATTAGGAAGAAAAGAAAGAATAGTAAGTATTACACAAAAAAGATTGTACATGGTTTGAAAACTAAGAAGTGTAAAATATTCATTTTGCACGATGTGTGTCTTAACTACTAATCAAAATACGACTTCGAGCATTTTTTTACCTAAATTCAAACATTCCTTTATGCACTTCTGCATCGGTGTTACAAAGTCGTTTAACACCTTGAGATATTATTGAATTAATTGGGAAAACTTTTCGGGAAGATAACAACTGCAAAAAAGCTACTGGTCTGTTCGAAAAATCGATTTTATCAAGTTTGAATTATTAAGAAATATTAAGCATTCATTGCGTGTACTGTCTCTTAATCTAATGAAAATAAGAGTGGAAATATTTTGATTGCCTAAATTAAAGCTATGCATTCTACAGCGATAAATGCAGTTTTATTTCACAATAAATGTGTTGATATCCTTCTAAGTCAGTAAGGGTTATTTTGGACTTACTAAAAGACAAAAGGAAGAAAGACACCTTTATTAATTGTCTACTATTTAAAAAGAAAAAAAACTATACATGGCGAAAAAAGAAGGAAATACTTGAAGATTTATGCAACGTTTCAATTACTATGTAAAACAAGAGTAAAAATGTTTCCATCGTCAGGGCTTTACTCTTTTTCTTTGCATACCACCCTCGGTATTTCTGTCTATTTACGAATCAAAATAACTTCTTGTTCAGACCTTCCTGCATTTGTTTTTCAAAGTCATGGAACCAGTTGGGATATTTCTCATTTGATTGGGAAAATTTTTGAGGATGGTAACTGCTAAAAAGAAAGAGTAGTCTTAAGTCCAAAAAATCGATTTTATTAAGTTTGAACTATTAAAAATATTGAACAATTAATATGCAAAACTTTATGCTTCTAATATGAATAAGACTGGGAATATTTTCGTTACCTAAATTAAAACAATGCTTTATATGGAATTTAATCGCATTTGTATTTTACAATTCATGCGTTGAAATCTCTCTAATTTGATTTCGGTTATATTTGACTTAATTAAACCAAGAAGAAAAATGTCCTTATTCTTAATAATCTACTAAAATTTATTCAAGATCATACAATGGGAAAACAATGAAATATTTAAACAATTGTGCAATTTTTTTCATTACTACGTCAAATGAGAGTAGAAACGTTTTCATTACGTTAAGATAATGCTTTACGAAGATAATTTTATATTATCGTTCTAGTATTCTTGGTTATGTTACTGAACTGTTAAATACTAATTTAATTAAGGTAATCACATGATAATAAGAGCAATAACCTGAAACGTTTTGAAAAGAAAATCTTTTAATTATTTTAAAGAGCCAGGTAAGAATAAAATTAGAAATATCATTTTCGAATTTAATAGTTCAAGATTTCTGTAACCAAGATGCTTGGGGGAATTTCGGGTAGCTTACTTTTGAATATGATTTTGTTTCGCTTTTTTTTTTCTTGCTGAGATTTTTAAGATTAATATTTTGTATTTTCAAACGGTACAGATTTAAACAGAATAACCCCTAGCAGCATAATCTCATCGGCCGATGATTGGCCATTCATCGAACCCCGATGAAATTCTCATCGGCCGATGATCGGATTCGATGAGTTCTCATCGGGAATTGCTCCAATATGTCTCATCGGCAAAACAGAATCCAAGCAGCGAAATCCGATGAGTTTTGCTCGAAATACGATGAGTTTTGGAGCAATTTACGAGCAGTGCAGTCCCGTGGCAATGAATTTAGGATCGATTTTGGATGCTCGGCTTATTTTCATCGGGAAAGTTGATCGGAAGGATATCGCTTTACGATGAAAAGTAGCTCATCGAAAACCGTGCTCGGATACTGATCGGAACGATATCATCGTGCGTTACGGGATCAGTTTACGAAGAATTCGATGATCGGCCGAGCAAAATCCGATGAGTTAATGCTACTTGGGACATTTCAGCCAACAAAATTAATCAAGAAGCAAAGAAAAAGTTTCTTACGGGTAACGATTTCAGTCAACCAAAATTTGAGATAAATCGCAATAAAAATTTGAAGAGAAAATATGTATTATGTTGCATAGTATAAATTTTACTATAATAAAATTTGCTTTGCTTTCGTTAGTACCCGGACTAAGAAAATAAAGAGAAAATAGAAATATAAGAGTTGTTCAATAATTCTTTTAAATATTTATTTCAATTTGTTGGTTTTAAAGGATTATTTTCCTTATTTCCATAATTTAAAATATTTCACAGAATAAAAAATTAATGTAATAACTCTTTTATTTTTCAATCTACTCGTATAATGACTTACATTATAAACAGAAATAAAATATTAAGGAATTTTCGATCTGCTGATATTACACAATATTTTCGCTAACATAATGTAAATAACCTGCATTGCATAACATTTGTTCCTCCATTGTATCGACGAAGTTCATGGCTTTTCAATGGTATTTCATTTATACGAAAAAAAAATGTTTCGCACCTTACTTAAATTATTTTGCAGAAAAATTAAATAAACTGAAACGAGGAGAAATTTCTGACAAAAACAAGTGTAAATATTTAAATGTTATATGTAGGTACATTCAAATATTTCAAGATAATCATTACATTTTGTTTCATGAGCCTTAATCTGAAAAAGATTTTCAAAATATTATGTGCAGTGCGTCTCGAAATGATAGGGCCACCCTTATTTTTCAAAATTTCGACTTTTAATTGAGAATAAAAATCACTTTTTTTGATAGTGATTATATATCTGTAATTGTTACAACTATGTTTGATGAAATTTCTTAAAAATAAATCATTTCTTCTTATTTGATGCAAATTTTCATTTTCAGACCGTTTCAAAAAGATAGGTCCGCTTTCAGAAATTTTGCCCCAACCACGTTTGTTTCCAAAAATTTGCATAAGTATCGTTGCTTGGTCTTACTACGGGATTTTGCTTGCTGCTGTGGAGGTATTTAAACAGATTTGAACAGCACTTTGTAGTCAAACAAAACGGGTTATCGTTGCAGTCTTTCGCTGGTTGAGCAGGGGAAAATTGATGCATTTAAACAGTCTGGAAAATCAAATAGAGAAAATAGATAAGCTTTTAAACAGATCGCAAAGTGTTGTAAACAATTTTTTGATACTTAGAAATGCTTAAAACGGTAAAAAATCATCTGGCCGACCATCAAAAGTGACACCCCGACAACGAAGCACTATCGTAAGGGACCTAAAATCTGGAAATAATGAGCAGATCCACTTTGGCCGAACAACTAAACCCTCCAATATCAAAATCTACAGTCCAGATAGCGGTAAAAAAGTTCGGCAATTTAGATTATGGGAAAAGGAAAGCGACTCCGAAATTGACTCAAAAGCACAAAGAAAAGACATTGAAATTCGCGCAGGAAATGATGTCCTGTGATATTCAGTGATAAAAAGGAATTCAACCTGGATGGTCTAGATGGTTGGTATTATTACTGGCATGATCTGCGTAACGATAGACAAATATTCTCGAAGAGGCAAGCTGATGGTGGTTCCGTTATGGTGTGTGCCCGATTCAGAGGGACAGGAAAAACTGACATAGCATTTGTAGACAATCGTTTGAATGCTGCTGGCTATAACAAGCTGTTTGAACAATATTTTCTTCCACAACCAGAACCCATTGGGGGCCCACTCTTCATGTTCCAACCGGACAATGCTCCTCTGCACTCTGCAAAGTTCACTTTTGAATGGTTTCTGGATAATGTTGTACATATCATCGATTAGTCACCTTGCAGGCCCGTACCTGAATCCAGTAGAAAATATGTGGGGTATACTCGCAAGAGCGGTGTATGCTGGCGGAAGGCAGTACAACAGTACTGCAGACTTAAAAAGGGCTATTTCCTCCGAATGGTCAAAAATCGGGACAAATTGTTTGCAAAGACTTGTAGAAACCATGCCAAATAGGATTTATGAGCTTATTCAGAAAAAAAAATCAGAAAAATTTCTTATTAATTCAACATTTGATTCTTGGTTCAGTGGACCTATTTTTTTTTAAACAGCTGTTTCATCTAAATTTAGTTTCCCTCATTATTCCTATTATTTGTAAATTATTTATGAGCTATTTTACATTGAATGAAGTAATGCAGTTTATAAAATAGTACTTTGTATAAAATACAACCTTTTTTACCAGTATAACTTTCGTTTTTTCTGGTGGACCTATCATTTCGAAACGCATTGTTCCTACGTTCCTGCTAATGTGTATCATATTTATTTATTTAAAATAGTTTTGAAGTAAAAGGATTAAAGAGTTACTCTTTTGTTTCGCTTATTTCATATTTATACTGCTTAACATATTAACATACAATTTCACACTAGTTGTAACAATGTTAGATTTTGAGCTTTCTTTATTCCGGACGCTAAGTGATTTTATTTGAAACTTCGCATATAAGTTGTTCAGCAGTTAATATTACTGACATAAATGAAATTGATAGAATTAATAAGTATGGAATGCAACGCTAATATTCTAATTATAATCAAATTTGGAAATATCTTCCCAGACATATCTGTTAGTTTATTTCGTTCAGACGGGGAAACTTCAATTTAAAAAAATGCATGTGTTCTTCAAAGAATTATCGTAGCTTTTCAAACTTAAATTTAGCTTTTTCCTTTTTTTTTTTTGATAAAGCACTTACATTATAACTTCTATTGTTACAATTTCATACGTGAGCCCTCCCAATAATAATATTGCACATAAAGAGGACATTTTTCAGACATTAGACAAAAGTAAAATATCTTAAGCATATCTTTTTTAGATCCGAATTTGGAAACATTGCACAATCGTAATAGCATTTGAGAAATGAGCAAATATTCTATTTAAAGATAAAATCTTTACAAAACAAATAATTCTTAGTGCGTTTAAATAAAATTTGTCTTTCAAGCATTTTCAATACAGAACACCATGGCTGAAACACTAAAAAAATCTTTTTTTTTTTTTTTTTTTAATTTTCAGCTTATGAGAACAAGCACTATTATTAAAGTAAGTAGAGCACAAAAAACAACTGGTTAAAGTGTAGTAGTTTAATCAAAGTTTTTATTCTCTTACTACAGTAGAAGAGAAGAGGGCAACAACCTTCATTTTAAAACTTATGAAACTAATTCATAAATTTACCAGTTAGTTAAAAGAATCGTCATGAGAAGCAAAACTTCAAAATAAGCTGCTTGCCCACATGCACTTAGACTTCACAAAAAAACTTTCTTTTCAACATGCATTTAAAAAAAAGAGTCACCTGTGGAGCATGAAACACCTGTATGCTAGGTAATTTAAGTTAATGTGTGTGTGTGTCAAAATTTGTTTTTTGCTTTTTTTTTCTCAAAATTTATTTCCACACAGAGGTTTTTTTACAATATCCGCATTCAAATACTTCAATACAATAAAATCTCATTGCAGCAAACTTCAAAGGACCGGAAATTTTGTTAGTGGAAACGGAATTTCGTTGTAATGCAGCAATAAAATTAAAATTAAATAGAGACTGAAAAACTATTTCAGTGAAACGGATATTTCATTGGTAATTGGACGTTATTAAAAAAGCCACATTTTTCCCTTATGATTCTAAAACTTACGAAGGCTTTAAAAAATAGTTAATGGAATGATGTTTCTATACACTAAATGAAATCCTATACGAAATTGATTTCTTAACTACTACTCCCATCAATAGTTTTTTTAGAAAAATCTTCAGCGTCTTGTCCTCCCACATGCTCACAAATCTAAAAAAAACATTTATTCTTTGAAGTTTTCTTTCCATTGAAAATTCAATTTATTCAATCCATTCAATAAATGATGCGTTTTATTGATGTATTTAGCAAAAGTTTTCAGATTTCTCGGAGTTCATTTTGTTCTCTACGCTATTTTACAAGATGAAACTTATTATTTAACGTACTCCTTTCTTAAAATGCTCAAATACTGAACAAAAAATCAGATTTTGGATTACAGAACACGATTTTTTTTTTTTTTTTGTGAATTTGCATTTCAGACACAATTGATTTCGTAGGACGATTTTTACGAATCATTCATTTTCATATGATTTTATTCATTTTCTCATATTTTCATTAATTTTCAGTTAAATATATGGAGTTTAAGAGAATAATTCTGTAAGTAGAATACATTCGTAACAAAATTATTTATAAAATTATTTACGGCAGTACGTTTCTTTATATTATATGAAAAAACTTATAATAAATGTTCAAGTAGCGGATCAAAAAATGAAAAACACTTTGCTTCAGAAGCCTTATTTTATTTTTTTAATTTTGCAAGCTGCATACAAGACATCTCTCTAAAAACTATTTTTAGAGCTTTGATTACTTCAGATTTTATTTATTTTTTCTTTAATAAAAATAATACTACGAACATTGAGGAAAAGAAAATTTCATTTTTAACAGTAAACATACTTTTTTCTTGTGAATAATCAAAACATTACTCTGTAAAAATAATGTATAATACGTATTTCGTTGTGAATGAAATAAAATAATTTTCAATGCATAAATAATTACGCAATTGGCTTGAAATTGTCTTTAAAGTAAAAAACATCAGTAATAATTTATATTAAAGTTTTCAAATCCTGTACTTAATAGTTCCTGCTGTAATTTAAATATTTTGTGAAATTTGAAAGAAAAAAATTCACAGCTTACAAAGTTAATTAATTTTTCAAAAATTTAGTAGATGACTATTAGATTTCGTGAGTTGCCATTCCTCTCATGTTGCACTGTATTATTTTAGTTAGTTGCAAAGATTTATTTCAAACTACAGTTTAACTAAAATTGCAATACAGCTTAACTACAGCTCACTAAATCTCTTGTAAATCTTGTTAATAAACAAGTATTAAGGCTCGTAAGCCAAAGATGGTCAGTACTTTTAAGGTAAGACTAAACGCAAAAATAGCATTAATTTTATTTTTCACCTCAAATATCGGTTAATTAAATTATAAAACATTTATACGCGGCAAAAATGGCTGAATTTAAAAACATGGTCTAGATAGGTCATCATTATTTGCAGTAATTTTACGTTCCTAAAAGATTATTTCTTTCTTTTTCACCATTCTTTCTCTTAGAATGTAGAAATTCTTAGAACTCTAAGAATGTTAACAGATATATAATTTCACAAAGTAAAAATAGTTTTGATCATATACATGTTCCCAAAGCTTCCACCTTCAGAAAAAATATGTAAACTAACGAAATTGGACAATTTTTAATGCCCTACTACCTTATACTGTATTATACTATTTTTAACATTGCACATAGTTCTGTTTTCGGTTTAAAAAAAAATTCCAGCTCAAGGGAAAATATGACCTCGTAGAATCTAAAATAAGATTATTTTAAGTTTTTTTATTGCAGCTTCCCTGTAATTCTTTAAATTGAGCATTAAATTACTATTCTAGAGTGAAAATAGTTTTTCCGACAGTTTGTTTCACAGTTTGAAAGTGATTTCATAAAATGGGACACCTATTCAACACTTCTAAAAGGTGGCCCACACGCTATAACTTTAATGTTGTGTTGTAAAAAATTGAATTTTATCCTGAAAAAAAATACATTTGATATTACTCCGGATAAGGTTAAAATTCAACAAAATACACCTACCTAAAAAACTTTCAAAAATCATCAAAAATTAACTATGGAAATCTTTGGTTCATCTACCTTTTTAAATATGAATATATGTATAAGAAATTGTGTTCCCTAACGTATGCTCTTTTGTGATGTATCCATTAAAATGGAAATCAAACCGGTGGTTTGGACAAAAAATATGAAGGTAATATTTTTATTAAACTACATGCAATGAAAATAATTTTGCTTACACGAGTTTTGAAATTACAAAAACCCTTTTCTATTGCAGAAAAATCTTGACTCTTGTGATACCAGGCAGTTGATGCTAAAACAAAAAGTATCTCCAGTGACTGCTGATTAGTGTTCGGAAGCTCAAAACTATTTCTGCATTGAAAAAGTGTCTTTGTTACCAAAAAAGACATATGCGCAATAGTTTCTTTGCTTGGATTATAATATGTAGATTAAAATGCGTTTTTATTCTAACGAGTACTCTAGTTGTCTTTTATCATCAAAGTTAAGTTTAAAATTTTCATTTTAACGTTTGTAAAACAATGTCCTTTTGCATCCTCTAAATCACAAATTTAAGGGCTTTGCCTAGTTACACCTAATTATGGCTTCCTTATTTCTTCTGACACATTTCGGAGCATTTTTGATCAGCATTCCTATCTGTTTGGCCCGAATTTCTTTTTTTTTTCCCCATCGTCCTCCCAACTTACAGTACTTGTTTTGAAATAATTATTCATACTTTCGAGGGGATGCTATGACCTAGTTTCAGAAAAAAACATTTGAAACATGGTACATATCGTTTGTGTCGAATCCCGATGGGGAGAGGGAGGGATTTAGTTTTTCGCAAATTTCCCGTTTTAGAAATGCACGAGATTGAAATATAGCATACAATAGCATATTTCAAACCCGTGAGTCTCGAGCATGAGTTAGCTATGCAACGCTTATGAGACTTTGGAGTTCGACAATGAGCTATACCATCCTATAATATAATGCAATCGCATACGTACAATCTTCGTTTCACGTGGGGCTTGTGTTTTACGGAAATACAGAGTAAATCAAAACTGAGTAAATTAAGATTTAGTAATATTGTTAAAATATTAGTTCGGTTCCATAGATAAAGAAAACTAGGTGACCCGTGCGGAATTCCGCAAAAAAGAAAAAAAAAAAAAAAACTCTAAACTTAAAATTAAATACGACAATTTTTATTGGCTTCATTTGCACAACATCGCCATCTACTGCCGTCGTTCTGACAACTTTTCAAAGAGATCAAAGACACGTTCACTTTTACAACTACTACAAAAGTGATACATTATATTAAAATCAAATACCCAAGGCTACTACTAAACTAAATACTAACGTTATCGCAAAACTACCATAGTGTTTTGAAACAATAAAAGTTACAATTAAGGTTTACCGAGCTAAGCCTTGGCTTGAAATGTCGCATTTAAAATTGATTTGAACAACAATGTAACGATTTTGACAGTTGAGCAAAAAATGTAACTTTTTCAAACTTCAATCGCTTATAAGTCGCTTAAACGTGGATTTTCGAGATTCTCGTTACGCGGCGCTAGCGGAGAAACGTTTTAAAGAACGCATTTTTTTTAATCTTTCGAATGAAATCAAAATGGAGACGATACGACAATTATTTCGCTAGATAGAGTCAATTTTGTGCCCAAAAATTGAAGTTCGAATAAAAAACGAACCGACACTTTTTAGAGGGTGGGTCTAATTTTCGTCAATAGCCCGCGGGATAAGCTTCAAAATCATAAATTTTCTTGCAATTCGATAAAGAAATGAGCGAGTTTCGACCGGGTATAGGATTCGGCTTAGAGAAATAATATATGGAGATACCTTATTCTAGTGATAGACAAATATACATCTCCATATATTATTTCTCTAAGCCGAATCCTATACCCGGTCGAAACTCGCTCATTTCTTTATCGAATTGCAAGAAAATTTATGATTTTGAAGCTTATCCCGCGGGCTATTGACGAAAATTAGACCCACCCTCTAAAAAGTGTCGGTTCGTTTTTTATTCGAACTTCCATTTTCGGGCACAAAATTGACTCTATCTAGCGAAATAATTGTCGTATCGTCTCCATTTTGATTTCATTCGAAAGATTAAAAAAAATGCGTTCTTTAGAACGTTTCTCCGCTAGCGCCGCGTAACGAGAATCTCGAAAATCCACGTTTAAGCGACTTATAAGCGATTGAAGTTTGAAAAAGTTAAAATTTTTTGCTCAACTCTTAAAATCGTTACATTGTTGTTCAAATCAATTTTAAATGCGACATTTCAAGCCAAGGCTTAGCTCGGTAAACCTTAATTGTAACTTTTATTGTTTCAAAATACTATGGTAGTTTTGCGATAACGTTAGTATTTAGTTTAGTAGTAGCCTTGGGTATTTGATTTTAATATAGGGTATCACTTTTGTAGTAGTTGTAAAAGTGAACGTGTCTTTGATCTTTTTGAAAAGTTGTCAGAACGACGGCAGTAGATGGCGATGTTGTGCAAATGAAGCCAATAAAAATTGTCGTATTAAATTTTAAGTTTAGAGTTTTTTTTTTTTTTTTTTTTTTTTGCGGAATTCCGCACGGGTCACCTAGTTTATTTTAATGTGTAAATATTTCGATACACATGTACAACGTGCATAAAGAAAACATTTATAAACCTTTCTTTTTAAAAATAAGAGCTGTTTATTTTAGTCTTTTGGTAGTCGCCAATTATTTTTCTCTGTATCTCTTTGAAATGCATTATTGCATCCATGATCACTGGCGTCATTTATTTAACGGTATCTTTCCTCAGTAAGAAACCAGAAAGACAATTTACCGTTGTCAAAGAATGACTCAAAACTTTCATTGCGAAATCTTTAGCTTGACTGTAAACAAAGTCTGTATCCTTGTTGGTTCCGTCGTCTTTTTTCACTTTTAAAAGCTCTTCTTCATAGAGCTTTGAATAGTGTGAGACTAATAGTTTTGCTTCTGGATCCAATCACAAAAATGTCTCCAATGAACCAGGCACGCTTATTAGACCTCCAGAACGCAGTTTACTACATATTATCTGCAAGCTTAGCAGTTTGGATTTTGAAATAGGGAAAAATTATACGTATTTGTAGTGCCATATTCGCGTAAAACAAAATAAAGGTGAAAATCTCAATCCGTTAAGTCATAATCCGCGTAAAATAAAACAGCGGAAAATGAGAGTCCTGTGTATATACATCGATAACGGGAAGTTTTCTACAAATTAAACATCACACTATCGAATTCAGCACCCTGAATGTATATATGAACCATGTTTCAAATTGTTTTTTATTAAAAAGAAGTTCATACTGTCCTTTTGTCACCTAGATTGTCAACCGTAGCCAAAGTTTTCAGTAAAATGTTTTCAATCTACGTTTACAAATGTGCCCTTATTTTTAAAATAAAATCTACGTATTTGTCTAAAACTAGCCAGAAAACGAAGTTGCTTGGTCCTCAAGAAGAACACTAAAACGTTGAATTCAAAGGCGATAAGATAAGGACAGAGACACACCATTAGTTAAATTTCGATCATAAGTGGCGCAAATTATATACTGTATAAATAAGTGAACTAATAAATTAATAAGTAAGGAAATTACTTTCCCGGCATTCCAAAGATCTGCTTTAAAAAAAAATGTAAAAAAAAAAAGAATTTTGAGGCATTTCTCAGAATTAAATGATAGCCACTAATGCTGTGCTAAAGAGCTCAATTTTTCCGCAAAACTACTAGTACTGAGAATATAGGCACTTTTAGAATTATACTCCGGGGGATGCACCCGAGCTAAAAAAAATTTTTTACTAAAACTCTAGCCAAAATTTTTTTTGTTACTTAAAAAACTAGCATTTTTTTTTTTTTTAACTTCAAGAATTATCAAACAAAATGTTTTGGGCTAAAAAATCCTTAAAAAACCTTTTTCACTTAAAAAAAATGAGCAAACACTTTTTGCACTAAAGAATCGCATAAAAAGAAAAATCAACTTTTTTTCTCAAAAGCCAGGGGATACAAGTGCACATTCTCTTGCACCCCCTCTGCCTTCTCCCATGACTAGAAATTGAGAAAATTTTACTTAAAATAAAAATGCAGTCTAATATTTTGATAGACCAACTTTTTAACACCAAAACTCAATTCTGTCGTAAGAAACAATTTTATTTCTAATTCCTCACACTCACAAGTAATAATTCATGCAAAGAGCAAAGAGACAAACGTCGCTTGTATAAACACAGAAGTACTCTAAAATCAAATTATCTTAAGTGATTGGATTCATTCGGGAACAAATTGTTCAAACATTTTCATATGATTCTAATTTTTTTTTTTTCATTTATACAAGAAAGATATAAAGCGACATCTATGTTTAAAAATATTTTCTTTGGGAATTTTTGTCGGTATATGTGCATGGATAAGAAAGCTACGTTGATTGAAGATAGTTTTTTCTTCTTATTATTATTTCTTTAAATCCGTCATTCAATGCTATCAGTTAGCTGTAAAATTTTAGAATTCCTTCGACCCTTCCATGCGTTTAACTGCAATATATTTACATTGCTCCCGATTTATGCTTGGGTATTTCTTACGTTGTTTATTGAGTGGATTTTTTTTCCGTTACTGTCGGATGTCAGTGCTTCCAAAAGCGCACATTTTTGCATTAGAAAAGGCATTCCTTGTAACCCCGAAACACGTGTCTGCAGTATTTCTGCGCATTTGTGCTTTTCAATGATGTATCATATGCATTGTTTTTTTTTTCCTTCTTTTTTTTTTTGTTTGTTCAAATGAAAAGGTATTAAACGATACTGTAGGTCTAAATGAAGACTTTTTTAAAAGTATGCACCTTAGGCCTGTGCACAACGACCCCACTGATCAAATAACCGAAGGATTCCTTGTTCCCAAAATTTCTGGGGTCGTGACGAGACATATTCTTTTTGTGTCCTTGAATTTGTAATCCGAGATGAAGAGCTTTCCGTTTGAATACTTTTTCAACGGACCAAACACATGGAAATCGTAGGGGGACATGTTTGGGCTGTCAGGCGAATGGTCATGTGACCCTTCGCATGCTGCAATCCAAGCTAGATACCCCATTTGAATCCCAAGATGTCTCCCATTTTATCATAATAGCATATTCAAATTTATTCACGGTTAAGTTACTGAGACGCTTGGTACCTTTTCATTTGAACGCTCTTGATAGCAAGTCAACAGAAAAAGACTAAGAGGAGTGATCACTTTAAAAAAATAGAAGATAAAACTAACCTTTTTTTATAAATATATGTAGAGATTTTTGACTTTTGTCAAATTTTTAATTGGGTGCTACATAAATATGTTTCTCTGTAAATTTGGAAATGCTCGATATTAAAGCAATAGAACGTAATAGATTTTATTTTCGTTGTAAAATTATATGTTTACAATGTAGATAATAAAATTCTATTTTTGATTTTATGGTAAATAGATTTGTCTTAAATTTTATTTATTAAAATATCTTACTAATTTTTAACCTACCGCATTTCATTACTTTAATTTACTTAAGCTACAATCTATATAAAGGTTTGGTATAACCTGTTTGAAAAATTCCAAAAAAAAAAAAATGCAATATATTTCAGAGAATTAAACATTTAATTTCTTCAGGATCTTTCAAAGTATTCATGTTCACAGCTCATATTTAGTTTCGTACAAAGTATTTAATTTACATTTGCACGCAGTTCTTGGATCTACTGAAACGCAATGGTGTAATCTCTTGTTTTCTACTACCACCAAGTATTCAAATATAATTTCTGTAGCCACATGAAGAACAACTAGCAAAACAGCATTCAAACATCATTCAAAAGAATAATTGCGTGATATCTTCTTGAGATCACGTGACGTGCTTCACTTATAAAGACTTCTAACCCAGAAAAAGACTCTTAGCGGAATTAAAAATCAATACTAAACGCTAATTTTTTAAATTAAAATAATTAACAGAGATTTTTTATTTTATTTATTTATTTTCAATTTTAAACATTATAACTGCTTACTACCTTAATTTATATTTTTATCCGGTCCTACAAAGAAATCTTATCTTAATATACATGCTGTAGTGTTATAGTCCAAATAAATTCACATGCACAGTTCAACTGCACACACAAAGGGCTGTAATTTTCAAAATCATTGATAACAACGACAGAATTTTTTAACACAAGAGTCAAGAAAAGTCATAATACTCTTCAGTTATCTGGAAAGGCTCTAGGCAAATCAAGTTCTAGAACTGAAGTGAAAACAAGGTCCAGATCTATAGGAACAGTTAAAGACAAACATCTTTAAAAAGACTCAACGCCTTTGACTTCCTTAGTGGTTCTCTGATCAAATGAAAATGATAGCCTGAAGACAGATTTGCTATAACATCTTCAAATGAAACAGATCAAGAGAAACTATAGAACTTTTTAATAAAATATGGAAATTGATAAATTTTTAAAAAGAAAAACTCAAAGGATATCTCAATCTCTTCAAAAATTGGACATAATACGTTTTCATTGAAAAATGCGTATGAATACATTTAGATATATTAAAACTTCCATAAGTAGTACCAAACAGATAACATTTTCTAAAGCAGTAAGCATGTATGCATGCAATGCTGTATTGCATGCAAATAACATTTTAAATAAATATTTATTTCTACAAACTATTTGCATAGCACGTAGCACAAAATTTATTTCACGAGCATAACATCAAAAGATAACGTTTCATTTGTTTGCTACAACAAAGGTGCATCTCTTTATTTAGCAATGTTAACATAATTTTAAAGAAATATGAACTTTAAAATAATTTTCAACGTCTGTGACACAGACAAGATTTTTTTTCTGTTTTTTTTTTTCAAAATGGTACGCGAATGAACTGTTTTCAGCTATTCTAAAAAAATGTATCAATGCCTCAAAAAAAAAAAAAAAAAAAAAATACAACGTAGTGATCTTATAGACAACATAGTTTGATCCTTGGCGTAAAATGAGTTAACAAAATTCGTTCTGTTGAATGCAATTAGGAGCAGAAGATAAACTGAGTTCGAAAGGTCTTGGAGGGAACAGTCCAACCAAAAAAAAAATCTCAATCTCTCCTCTCCTCCTGCCCATATCTTTATGGCGAAACTTTTAGATTTTTCTACTCATTGCTAATAACAATATGGCATCTGTAGTTATTATAGCCACTCCATTTATTCTGGCTGTCTTCTTTAAAAAGGTATGAAAAACATAAATATCGGAGGCACGAAATGTTGTTTTCTTTTTAAGGTATATCAGCCAAAAATAAACTGCATAAAATGTGTGAAAAAGATATTTTTTTTGACTTTTTTTATAAAGATTTTTACTCACTTTTAGAAGACAAAAAAAATCTGCATTTTGTGTTCAATATAATCTGCAGAAAACCAATTTTTTTTTTCTTTTAGTTTTTTATAAATATTTTGCTGTCTTTTTGAAGCAATTAATCAATTATGCTTAAATTTTCTGCAGATTTTTAAAAGCATTCCAGCAGATTTTCGTTTTCTTTTTTTTTTCTTCCCTGGGACATCCGCTCATGATGAACAATGAAAATACCATGCAAAGGGATTTTTATTAAGTGGGATTTTAAAAAAGAATTGTTTGAATTCTTGCGTTCTAGTGGGCTGTGTAACGTATACAGCCTGTTCTCGTTAAGTCTGCTTTATTAATTGACTTCAACAAAGGACGAGGTTTTACAATTCGTCGGAGAATTTTTTTTTTTGGTATGTTACAAGATTACTCGAAGACGCCTGGACCGATTTCAAAAATTCTTTTTTTGTTAGAAAGGTCTTTCTTTCCGATTGGTCCCATCCTCTCGTAGTTCGGGTTCGATAAAAGGAACCTGCAGAAATCTTTCGAAAAAGAAATTGGGATCACAGTAATCGTAATAATGCCATTTTGAACGCCAGGCTTCTCTGGATTGCTTAATGAAATTCCTTTCTATGGTCTTTTTGAAAATTTTAAACCGAGTATCTTTCTATGTCCTGCTTTTTTCTCCTGAACTCCAACGAACTGAAAGTCGTACCAGGTACTGATTGATTCGTAATATTTCAGGTTTTATTAGTCTTAATTTACATAAGGTTTGATAAAGGAATTCTGAAGAAAGTGAGGAAAATCTCCAAATTTTTCTCAAATTTAAAGCGATTTGTCCTAAATGATTAAATATGAAATCCATTGTTACAGAACGTGATTGATATGAAACAGTTATTATAATGATCATGAAAATTTTTAATGAAGGCTTAACTGAAGCAAACATGAAACTCATTAGCTGGCCACGTATGTAATACGTCGTGAAATTTTATAAACTGCGAGAATCTAGTGTTGTTTTGAAATATAAATTAGTTGAAAAGCCGTTACTATTTAGCCTTTAATTAAACTAGTACACAAATAAATACCAGAGAATAACAAGGATTAATTTTTAGTTTCAATCGTTTAAAATTTTAGACGCGTTGATACTTTCTTTCTTTTTTTCTGACATAGTTTATTTTATGAAGCATTTACTTAAGAAAATTAGGTGAAGTTTTGCAATGGAAACATTACCTTATTTCATATGTACATTTACACTAAAAAGAATAAAATAAAAATATTTTTGAAAAAAAAAATTGAACCGACTTCGGAACTTCACTCAGCAAATGCTCTAAAAAGTAAAAAATAATTTTATTCTTTGAACACCATCGATACTACATTTAAACA
>JAXGGA010014088.1:0-33131 GCA_038373865.1 Uloborus plumipes | reverse complement strand
AAATTTCTTACTTTATTACTGTAATCAAACAAACGCTTCAGCTCTCACGAGTTCAATGTAATGGTGCTAATTTATGAGCTTTTGTGCTGAGACTATTTTATGAGCTTGGGGTAAAGAAATAGTTACTGCATAAATAATGGGAAAAAAATTACGCAAAATTTTTAAAAATGAGTACAACACAATTAGTTTATTTGAAATAAGCAGCAATAGTTGCACAATAAAATGAATATCGAGTTTTATCAAGTAAATAAAAACTATTGAGCAGTTGGTAACATACAAAGTCTTGAATTATAAGAACTGTTCAAAATTTCCAGAAAACCACTATTGTGTAATTTCTTGAAACTAAAAACGTTTAGTTCTATCACTCAAAGCTATCGAACCTATAACAAAATTCATTTCTAATTTCACTTATTTTTTCCTTTTAATTTGGGAAATAGAATATTTTGTAACATATGATCAGCTTTGGAGAGTACTAATGATTGCGTTGTAGCGTTTAAACAGCGTTTTCCATTGCATAGCATGTGTGAGCTCCATCAAAAAAAGATATAACGAAAAGTGGAATAAGGAAATTTTTAACAATTTTATAAAGACACATATTTAATGACAGGAAAACTGTTTACTTTTCTTTTCGCGACATTGCTTTTTTTTTTTTTTTTTGAAAGAATTCCATGAGACTTGGTATTTTATGGGGACTCTAGTGCTTCTCAAAATCGACAATCATTTAGGGTGTGTTCAGAGTGCTGACCCGAGCCGCCCAAATGTCCCAGCTCTGACGTCATAAATAACTCATGAGGCAGAGCCCGGGAAGTTGTGCTCTGGCGTAGCCTACGAAGATCGCGCTCCGCTTTACACCAGCCTGTAATTTTCCCTCAAAAAGCGAGGGACAGGGGCAAGGAATTTCGCCGCCAGATGTCGCGTTAACCGGGGCAAACAAAGCGCTTTTATAATGAAACCCTACGGGATTTTGACTGTCGGACTTGGTAGATTTTTCAAAAATTATGGGCATTTTTTTTCAAAATTTCAATTCACTAGCATTGTAACAACTCAGGTTGATCTCCAAAAGCTACTGAAAAGAAATTTTTTTGCTTGGAAATTAAATTAACGCTAGATGAACACGACTCTGTCAGTAATTGCGCTTCAGATTAAAAAATGAACAAGTTACTTTTGAAAAAGCAAAAAAATGTATCTTTTTTTTATTACAAACATTTTTTCTAGGATTTTCAATCCTACGTGAAGTTATCAGCTGCCATTTAGCTGTTTCTGCGTTTTGCTAAATGCATTTTAAAACTTTAGGACGCAATAAAAATACTTCAAAAACTAATAATGCATCACAAAAAAATATTATTTTCCTATACATATACATGAGTGCAGCAGCAAACAAGTCTTTTGCACTTTCACCCCATGATTTTTTTTTAAAAGTAAGTTATTTTTAAAAAATTATATTAATTTAATACCTTTTTTAATATTTTTAACTTTATTTTTAAAAAGAATTATGAATTTAAATTTAAAAAATTGAAAAAACATTTTATTCAGAGAAATAAACTTGTTAAATAAAAAAATAAACGAAAATGAAAGAATAATGAAAATGAAAAAATAAATAAATAAATAAATAAAGATTTAAAAAATCATAATTTTTAACTCTGAAATTTGGGGGGGGGGGCACTAAGGATGGATCCTTTACTTTTGAAAGTGAGAGAGCAGTCATCCTCTTTATCCCCTGTACGAGCCGCCTATGCTTCGAATGTCCCCCCCCCCCCCCACCAAAAAAACCCCGAGACCCCACCAGAAAGTGAAAGAGAGAATCTTTAAAGCTTTTCCTCGTAACAGTTTAGGGGACGGCATTATTTCAACTTGGCCCATCCGCCATCCCTCAAGCACCTCCGTAAACGAGACTCCCTCAAAATGATATAAAAAATGAACAAACAATTAAAACTAATATTAGCTTGCCTAAAAAACAGCAATAACGCAATCGGCGCCAGGAACACTCCCCCCCCCCCCCGTTAGTACACCCCGTTAGTCCCACATTGAAATGAGTTCTTTCAAGGCCAAACATTTTTGTATCGGGGCACACTATACAAGTAGGTGAATGAGGAGCAAAGTGAAATACAGGGGCAAAGTGAAATGGTGAAATATTTTCAGTCTGCAGCGCCACGTTTCAAGCAATATTTTAACTAAGTTCCTGAACATTTTGTTGATTCCTGTCAAGAACTAAATACTTCTGGAGATCAAGGAAAAAAACTATACAAGTGGTTTTTAGAATTTGATTCACTTATTGTAATATTCGGAGGTTTCGAAAAATATTTATTGTTATGGTAAAATTCTTGTACTTATAGTTTTAAGTGCTAATTAGGATCTACTATTATCCAGTCAGTACTTATTTAGTTCATGTTAAGCATTTTTTGAATTTAAATGCTCAATGCAATTCGTCAAATGCTCGCTGGGCAAGGTGGATGGGGCGAAGTGAAATAGCCCATTCAGTTTACTTATTCATTTATGTTTTTTTTTTTTTTTCACACTCATTGTTTTACACTAATCTATTATTTGCTTGATAAATATTTCATTTACATAAGATGTGTGAAAGTAAACATTATAAAATAACAAGAAACATATCGCTGTGGAAAATGACAAAATTTTAATCTCATGAATAAATTAAGAAAAAAAAGTGTGGCACTTAATATCTTAAACTAGCTTATATTTAAAAAGAGTGCAAGTTGCTCGGGATAAAAATCTTATGTGCTTCGCCCGTTGGCCCCGTTATCAATATTGTTGGTATTAGATAATGATAAAAATACCATCGAATGAATCGGAATGAATTTCATATCAGTTTCAGAGAAGCCTTATCATTCAAAATTCTCATTAAGATTATTATTAAAACAAGCTGCGTGGCCTGGCGTTGCACGGGCTACCTTAGAAATGAAAGCGATGTCAAGTGACACATCCGCTTTCGGCAGAGCAACAAACTCGCCGCCACGGCGGCTCGCTATGGCCAGCGCCCTCTACACACAGTGACAGTTGCCAAAACAATATTTTTAACAAACGCCATGTCTCGAGAAGAGCGAATTTGAAGATTTTTTTAAATTTCTTCCGAATTCTTTTATCAAACCTTATGTTAATTAAAACTAATGAGGCCTGAAAAATTATGATCGATCGGTACCTGGTTCGACGTTCAGCTCATTGGCATTCAGGAGAAAGAAACAGGACATAGATACATAGAAAGATACTCAGTTTTCAAAAAAGTAGAGTACTGTTCATAGCAACCATATACAACTATTCTCAGGAAATACTGGTTCGAATTAAAAATTCTTTTTGTGTTGAACAGCCCATTTTATCAGGAAGGCTTTAGGCTAACTAACATTGCACTATGTGTAAGGAGTTATTATTTTAGTTTAGAAATAATTCTGGTTGAAAAGCACGAGCGGATTAGTTTCCACTCTCCTCGAGAGATGGCATTCATTGGAAGTATTGTTTTGGCAACTGTGTGTAGAGGTTGCTGGCCGCAGCGAGTCGCCGTGGCGGTGAGTTTTAACGGACTCCGTAATAAATTAGTAATTATTGCAAAAGTTATAAAAACGCAAAAAACATTGCTGAAATTTTATTGAAAGTCACAAAAATTGTTGACGCCATCACTTTTGGGTGCGACCCCTGGGCCTTTTGGTAGTAAAATTTCTCTTTTTCCGAATTGAAAGTAACTCTCTCAAGGTCATGCATATTGTTGTCAGAGCCATACTAAAAACACTAAGTTATGTTTTTCAGACAAAAATATATGTTTCTGTGAAAAAATTTCTGAAATTGTACAATTTTTCTACACAACACAACATCTTTCTGTATTGATAAAGGTGTTTCTTGTAGCTCCAAAACAGGTGTAAGGGATACATACTTTTTGGCAAATTTGCACTTTAAAAACATTTTTAAAATCTGTCTTACACAAAAATGAAAAATTTACTACAGTTAATCGATTTATCAATAACTTCAGTTAATAAGATAATAATCCATCGTTTAGGGGGGTCAGAAATGAACGATTCCTCCCTCGATTCTAGGAAATAAGTGTTTTTTTTTTTTTTTTTTTTTTTCAGTTTGTATGGTTTTTTGTCGCTTTTCGATGTAATATGAATTGAGTATTTCGCCCCCTTTCCCATTTGAAAAAATTTGCTTTGTATCCATAATTTAAAAATTTTCTTGCTTTTTCTGTTTTAGAGAAAAAATAGAATTGAAATTATCTAAAAGTGCCTTTAAAAAAGTAAAAATTTTTTTAGTGAAAAGTGAAATGAGATTTCACGAATATACACGTCATCAATCAGCAATCAGTTTTTCTAAATCAGCAATTCACAACTAGTGGTCCAGTAAACCGCTGCCGGTCAGCACAAAAATTGACCGGTATCCATTATTTTTTCTAGTCTAAGCTTGAAAAAAATTCCTTACTCAGGTTTTTTGAAAGGTAAATTAACAAAATAATACTGATAATATCATGGACATCTTTTATGTAAATTTTGTATTCCATTTTTGTGACTTTCAATAAAATTTCAGCAATGTTTTTTGCGCATATATAACTTTTGCAATAATAACTAATTTTTTACGGAGTCCGTTAAAACTCACCGCCACGGCGGCTCGCTGCGGCCAGCGACCTCTACACACAGTTGCCAAAACAATGCCTCCAATGAACGCCATCTCTCGAGGAGAATGGGAACTAATCCGCTCGTGCTTTTCGACCATTATTATTTCTAAACTAAAATAATAACTTCTTACATACAGTGCAATGTTATATAGTCTAAAGCCTTCCTGATTAAATGGGCTGTTCAACACAAAAAGAATTTTTAATTCGAACCAGTATTTCCTGAGAATAGTTGTATACGGTTGCTATGAACAGTACTCTACTTTTTTGAAAACTGAGTTTCTTTCTATGTATCTATGTCCTGTTTGTTTCTCCTGAATGCCAATGAGCTGAACGTCGAACCAGGTACCGATCGATTGTAATTTTTCAGGCCTCATTAGTTTTAATTAACATAAGGTTTGATAAAGGAATTCGGAAGAAATTAAAAAAAAATCTTCAAATTCGCTCTTCTCGAGACATGGCGTTTGTTAAAAGTATTGTTTTGGCAACTGTCACTGTGTGTAGAGGGCGCTGGCCATAGCGAGCCGCCGTGGCGGCGAGTTTGTTGCTCTGCCGAAAGCGGATGTGTCACTTGACATCGCTTTCATTTTTAAGGTAGCCCGTGCAACGCCAGGCCACGCAGCTTGTTTTAATAATAATCTTAATGAGAATTTTGAATGATAAGGCTTCTCTGAAACTGATATGAAATTTATTCCGATTCATTCGATGGTATTTTTATCTTTATCTAATACCAACAATATTGATAACGGGGCCAACGGGCAAAGCACATGAGATTTTTATTCCGAGCAACTTGCACTCTTTTTAAATATAAGCTAGTTTAAGGTATTAAGTGCCACACTTTTTTTTTCTTAATTTATTCATGAGATTAAAATTTTGTCATTTTCCACAGCGATATGTTTCTTGTTATTTTATAATGTTTACTTTCACACATCTTATGTAAATGAAATATTTATCAATCAAATAATAGAGTAATGTAAAACAATGAGTGTGAAAAAAAAAAAAAACATAAATGAATAAGTAAACAAAATGAGCTATTTCACTTTGCATCATCCACTTTGCCCACCCAACATCTTGACGAATTGCATTGAGCATTTAAATTCAAAAAATGCTTAACATGAACTAAATAAGTACTACACTAGATATTAGTAGATCCTAATTAGCACTTAAAACGATAAATACAAGAATTTTAATGATAATAAATATTTTTCGAAACCTCCGAATATTACAATAAGTGAATCAAATTCTAAAAACCACTTGTATAGTTTTTTCGTCTATCTCCAGAAGTATTTAGTTCTTGACAGGAATCAACAAAATGTTCAGGAACTTAGTTAAAATATTGCTTGAAACGTGGCGCTGCAAACTGAAAATATTTCACCATTTCACTTTGCCCCTGTATTTCACTTTGCTCCTCATTCACCTACTTGTATAGTGTGCCCCGATACAAAAATGTTTGGCCTTGAAAGAACTCATTTCAATGTGGGACTAACGGGGTGTACTAACGGGGGGGGGGGGGAGTGTTCCTGGCGCCGATTGCGTTATTGCTGTTTTTTAGGCAAGCTAATATTAGTTTTAATTGTTTGTTCATTTTTTATATCATTTTGAGGGAGTCTCGTTTACGGAGGTGCTTGAGGGATGGCGGATGGGCCAAGGGGAAATAATGCCGTCCCCTAAACTGTTACGGGGAAAAGCTTTAAAGATTTTCTCTTTCACTTTCTGGTGGGGTCTCGGGCTTTTTTGGGGGGCGGGGGGGGGACATTCGAAGCATAGGCGGCTCGTACAGGGGATAAAGAGGATGACTGCTCTCTCACTTTCAAAAGTAAAGGATCCATCCTTAGTGCCCCCCCCCCCCCCCAAATTTCAGAGTTAAAAATTATGATTTTTTAAATCTTTTATTTATTTATTTATTTATTTTTTCATTTTCATTATTCTTTCATTTTCGTTTATTTTTTTATTTAACAAGTTTATTTCTCTGAATAAAATGGTTTTTTCAATTTTTTAAATTTAAATTCATAATTCTTTTTAAAAATAAAGTTAAAAATATTAAAAACGGTTTTTAATTAATATAACTTTTTAAAAATAACTTACTTTAAAAAAAAAATCATGGGGTGAAAGTGCATAAGACTTGTTTGCTGCTGCACTCATGTATATGTATGGGAAAATAATATTTTTTTGTGATGCATTATTAGTTTTTAAAGTATTTTTATTGCGTCCTAAAGTTTTAAAATGCATTTAGCAAAACGCAGAAACAGCTAAGTGGCAGCTGATAACTTCACGTAGGATTGAAAATCCTAGAAAAAATGTTGTAATAAAAAAAAGATATATTTTTTTGCTTTTTCAAAAGTAACTTGTTCATTTTTTAATCTGAAGCGCAATTACTGACAGAGTCGTGTTCATCTAGCGTTAATTTAATTTCCAAGCAAAAAAATTTCTTTTCAGTAGCTTTTGGAGATCAACCTGAGTTGTTACAATGCTAGTGAGTTGAAATTTTGAAAAAAAAATGCCCATAATTTTTGAAAAATCTACCAAGTCCGACACTCAAAATCCCGTAGAAATTTCATTATAAATGCGCTTTGAGCCGACAGATGGCGCGTTTACGGTACTAATTTTTTCATCCCCTTTTAGCTTCAGAAATTGGTCGAAAATTACAGGCTGGTGTAAAGCGGAGCGCCCATCCACGTAGGCTACGGCTCTGGACATAGTTTGAGCCATTCGGGAGAAAACAACATGGCGGAAGAATTTCGTCCAATCACAGCATCGCTTGCGAATGTCCCAAACACGTGACCTATCTGCCCAGCTAAATTTTCTGGGCCGTTTGTGCTTTAGCCCGAGTGACTCAGGCCATTACTCTGGACAACTTCCGGGACATTCGGGCTAGCCCGACGATGGCTCTGGACGCTTTGGGACAAAGCCCGATTGCCTCGAGTGACTCGGGCCAGTACTCTGAACACACCCTTAAGTCTAGCCACTCCGACTAACTGTAACTCCGTGCATGCAAGTGAAGTGAAGTGACACATTTTCACTGTTATGGCGAGAGAATGTTTATGAATGAAATTTTGTGAAAAATATGTTGAAATATCGTGTACTATGAAAGCATACAACTCAGTAGATTTTAAAGTTTTATCTTTATAATTTGAAACCTCACTCTTTGTTTAAAATGGATTTACCGCAGCCTCCTGCAGGTAAATTCTCTCTGTTTTCAACTCTTTTGGCCAAGAAATTAAATGTAGAAGTTACATATGGGTATCACAATTAATTTTGTCGTTAAACGACAAGTAATAAGAAACTTTTTCATTCATTGCAAGTCTTGATAGTGTATGTTAAACGGGGTGCTTTTAATTCAACCACCCTTCGTGTAATCTGTCCTGTAGTACCTACGGGACTAACAATAATCTTCCTATGTCCACAATCAATCGATGTTAAGAAATGTCAGTTTTAATAAGTGTAAATGTGTTAAGCAAAAGTCTTGAAGCTTTAATGTTTTCAAATAGATAAGCTAATAAGCTAAAAACGTGAAGTTAATCAAAGAAGAAAACTATCAATTTGCTTTTTTTCTTGTTCATAATTTATTTATAAACTTGAAAATTGTACATTAAATGCACTTTAAAAGGTGATTAATAACGGCTGTGAATTTCTTACCCTTCAAACTTTTCAATTGAAGTGCAGGAAAAAGTATGAGAAGAAAAAGAAATTAAATGTAGTTTCTGTGTTGTTTATTGTTAACTTTGGGGCTTAAGGGAAAATGAACCACTCTGACTCCAGGAATTTTCAAGCTTAACTTTAACTCTGCTGCTCTTCTGAATATTCAAATTAATGTGTTTCAATTTCGATTGTTTTATTTATTCTAGAAATAAAATGAAATTCAATTATATAATCAAATAAGTCCATCACTTATACTTTTCATGGGTCTTTTCTCCTCCACGCCCCACCTATTAGCATGAAGCCTTAGGTTACATCGCCTGGGGGTCCGCGGAGCGGGCCCCCGCGCGACAAGGCGCTGGAGGCCGGTAGGCGTAAGTGCCACAGACGTGGTGGTGCTTTTTACGTCGGGGAAGGTCCCCAGCCTTTCGACTGGGAGTTTACCCCTTGATGTGTGAACCTTGCGCATCGTGAGTTGTGGTATTATACCTCATCTCGGTGATGCGCCTTGGTTCCCTGAAAGGGAAAAGTTAGTACATGTTATACACTAGACTGTCCCAAAAAAAATAATTTTTGAAAATCAATGCGCATACCCACTAAAATTGTGCCAAATGACATTCTAAAGGTGTGGTAAAAATTTTAGCTAAATATTTTAAGATTAACAGACCTCTCAAGAGCACCCAAAATCATTTTTATGCCCTATTTTCGGTACAAAATATGCATGATGCAACAAATATTTAAAAAATATTTTTTTATTGTTTATTCATTAGTTTGTACA
Source organism: Uloborus plumipes (assembly GCA_038373865.1). NCBI lineage: Eukaryota > Metazoa > Arthropoda > Arachnida > Araneae > Uloboridae > Uloborus > Uloborus plumipes. The sequence continues at coordinate 24,108 of JAXGGA010014088.1, read as the reverse complement.
TTTTAAGCGTAATATAGTTTAAAGCATAATGTTTTCTATATTAAATTTTATCAGTTATTGTTAACTTCAGTGTTTTCAGAACTCTGAAACTGTAATTTATAATCGCCATCTTAGGTAAACGGAACACTGCCATTTTGTCCTCGACTTACTGTAGCTCTAGAGTTAAAATTGTACGTCAGCATTTTATATAAAAACTAAAGCTTACATTATTTTTTTATTTTTGATTTAGTTTTAATTTTCTAAATTTTTCAGAAGTAAGTTTCATTATAATGAATATTTTCTATAGTTAAATAACAGTACATTGACTTTATATTAATTTTACAATAAGTGGTATGCAGAATTTAAGTGTAGTTTTCACAATATAATATCCACACGGAAATAAAGCTGATAGAACAACTTGTTTCAGTTCTTGATATACATAATAACAACCAATCACCAACAAATGGTGAAGCACTGGGCCGGCTATTTCATGATTTAAAGATTAGGGAATTAACATTGTCAGAAAGATGCTTACCGATAACACAAAAACCAAATGTTGTGACCAAACTGAAAATGATCTATGAAAAATATGCCAAACTGTATAAAAATAAACATAGGAGGGCATCCAAGAGGCAATGACAAATCGAAAAAGAGTTTAATGAAGAAAAAATTTTTGATATTTCTTATGCAGGCAGACAGTGAATATACCGTTAAAATACCTGAAGATTGGAAGTTCCTTCAGGACAAAGTAGGGAAAAGGATGAATTTTATGGGAGGCGAAAACTGACATTTCAAAAACTAGCAAGAAAAGCAACAAACAAGAAAAGGTAATAAGAGAAATCAAGAAGAGAAAGCAAAAATAGGAGAACAACAAAGTATGTTATTTGAGTCTTCAATTGAGGCTGCATCAAGATTGGACATTGAATCAAAAGCAAGCACTTTTGTTAGTGATTCGAGTGTTTAAAACTAACATCAAAGGGTACAAAGGAGGGCTACAAGGTTAGTGAATGGATTTTCTAATTTAGATCTAGATTATGATTCCAGACTTAGAATGCTTAACATGTATAGTCTTGAGCAAAAGAGAACAAGGGGGGACATGATTCAGTTGTTTAAATTTATCAAAATGGAAGATGTTATAGGGTTAAATTTTTGCGCGAAAAGCAGGACAAGGGGTCATTATTATAAGCTGCTTAAATCTCAGGCTAACCTGGAAATTCGGAAAATTACTGTTTCAGCAGAGTAGTGGGTACTTGAAATAGTTTACCGGAAGAGGCGGTAAAGGGCAAGGGAGTAGATAGTTTTAAGAGGGCCATTGATCTTCATTGGGGTCTTTAATTTGACTACGACCAGCCCTGTTGGGCCCAGAGCCTGCTGATGGTCGTCATATTTGTATTTGTATACTCGTGGTGATGCAGATCATGTTCCTGGTTATATGTTTAATTTCCAGGTGCCTATGACAGGGCAAGATGGATGGCAAAAGGAGTTTACTGCTTGAAGAATTTGTGCTTTCACGAGGAATACAAATTAGCATCTTATGAGATTTTAGCATTAAAAAGAATTCTGTTCATGACAACAATCTATGCAAAATTGTGGCTCAGTACCCCCAGTAGCTGCAATGTGCCTCATAATGACTTCCATCTTCTACAAATAAGAGTTATACACATAAATTGATAGTGAAGTGGCTCTTAGAGCACTTATTAAAAACTTAAAGGAAAACTTTCATAGCTAGGTGAGGATTTGGTATGATTAGCTTTTTTTACAGATCGCGTGCCTCCAAAGGAAAAAGCTACCATAGTAAAAGCTTTATAGCGTCCAAAAACCAAAAAAGGTCTTAAAAGATTAGAAGCCAACCACTATCATATTTTGTGAAAGAACGGATTTAGAATCAACTGTAATGAAACTGCATAATTTTTGTCAGTTGATGTTCGTACTTGGGCTAGAAGAAATAAATACAATCAAGCTAAGGAATTAGTGTCTGCATTTAGGCTCGTCATTTCAAGTTTTTCCGGGGGGGGGGGGTAGACACACAAGGGTAAAAACACAATACAATTTCACCAGAAAACAACAAAACCCACGCCCACTTAAATGTAAATGAATTGATTTCTCAAAGTTGGGGGGGGGGGGGTAATTGACCCCCCAGCACCCCTAAATGGCGGGCCTGTCTGCATTGAAGGTAGCAAATGATTGTGCTAAACAAGCAATTAAATTAGAAAGTGGTTTCAATTTGCAACTTACTAATGACTAGCAACATCGGCTCTTTTTCAAACATTGGAACATCACGGAAAATAAGCAACATTGGTGTATAAAAATTTTTTTTAAGTAATTTTAAGTAAAAAGTGTATTTGAGATTGTAATTATTGCATATTGTTAAAAGAAAAGTATGGATAGAAATGCTTTTGTATTGAGTAAATTTTCTAAAACTTTGTGAAAAAAATAATTACTCAACAAATAAGGTTTATGAAATATTTAATGATGTTGAGCTGTCACTTAATAACCTTCAAATAGCTTAAAATTTTGCAAGATAGTTATTTATACCAAATGTCACAATAATGCAAGGTATGCCAGTTCAAATTCCAAAATTTTTTTTTCACCATACAATTTTGGGACAGTCTATTATACACTAATGCATACATACACTACTGCATTTTATTTACTACGGCATAAACATACACTAGGCCACCCCGTCCTTTTAGAGAACAGATATTGATCTGTCTCGAATTCTTGGGCGGCCTCTCTGTGGAGAAAAAAATGGTTAATGCTGGAAAATAAAATAAGGGGGGTTAAATAAGCTATTGATTGCCGTAGTAGCAGTTCTCACCGGTCTCTTAAGGAGATGCGGGTTAGAATGAGAATCTGCTTCTAATGGATGGTGAGAAGGTTGTTGGTTACTTACTTGATGATGTATTTGAGGGGGGATCAGCAGAAGTGGAACTGCCTTCTTGCTATCCTGTGAGCCTCCACTCTCCTTGATTGGCAGGGCAATCCATGGACCGGGGAGGTCCCCTGCCCCCCCCTTTTTTTTTTGGATACACACAACATTCACATACACGAACATACATTTTTTTTTTTTTGGGGGGGGGGTCCCCCGGAACTCTCTCCCTGCTCCAGGACCTGCTTGGCTTCTCTATACGTCTCGGTTCGTCACAACACTCCTGCCTAACCCCCCTCGAGAGGCCCTCTGGGTTGCTAGATGGTGGTGCTTCCATTGTTGTTGCTGTACTGACGATGGTGAACCGGGACCTGGCACTTGTGTCAGTTGTGTTGTTGTTACAGAGAGAATGTGTTTTGTTTTATGTGTGTTTGTGTTGTAAGAGTCCCGCCAGGATGCCCGCTGGAGAACCGGGCATGCCACGTCCCGACGCCCCGGCAGCAGGTACTCGGCCGCACGCAGTGCAGGCTTTTCCTCACATCTATTCCGGGGCGAACTCAGGCTCCCTTGTTCTCATGATCCATTCTAATTCTCTTGATAATCTTTCTTGCTGTGGAGCCCTCGTTGTTCTTTCGCTGGTGCTTCCATCGACAGACTGCCTCAGACAATGTTGACTCCTTAACTATTGTTTGGTGGAAAGCTCTCCTTTTTGTCTTCACTGTGGTTATTTTTGGGGTCTGAAGCCCGACGAGGTAGCTGGGGCAGTTTGAGCAGTTAACACCTTTGAGTGTTTGCTCTTTTACTTCCCCAGTGAGGAAGGTCGGTCTACTGGTCCCTTTGTGAAGACTGTGGAGGTGTGATGTGGGCCCCCCTATGTCTTGATCTGGTTAGGTGTCTTTTCTGCAAGAGTCGAAAAAGATGTTAGTTGAGGACCCTTCCCCCGGTCCTAGAGGGTTGTGAGCCAGCCCATTGTGCCCTCTGTACGACTCTTGCCTCTGGGTTGTTTTTTTTTTTTTTTTTTTTTAAATTTATTTTTCTGTTTTTTTTTTTTTTTTTGGAGAGACCTTTGCAGCGGTTGGCAGTTGTCTGGGGGGGGGGGGGGGAATCCCTCTACCCTATGCTTTTTAAATCCTCTTTTCATGGGTCTGATTTTATTAAAGAAAAATCGGTTGTAAAATTATTAGTCATTATATTAATGGAAAATAAAATGAATGCTTTTTGATCAATGCAGACTAAATAACACAGGTCTGCTACTAAAAAACTGCATGGGATATTTTGTTTGTACTTTATGTTTTTCGGTTGTGCTAATTTCGAAAATGACCTCCGTTTTTATCCGTCACACACACTTTTTCCGCAAAACGTGTGTACTGAGAACGGTAATTTACCATTTTACCTCTATATAATGGAAGAAAAACTACACTAATGTTTGGCTTAAAAAATAGTTTACTACAAATAGTTTTTCTTATTTGGTTCTTAGATGTTCAAAAAGTACCAGAGTTATAAAAACTGAAAAAAAAGGGGAGAGAGCGAGGGTGGGGGAAAGTTCAAACAGGACTGCTACACTCATCTATAGAACCACGTTGATAAGGCTCAGACTTGATGGAATATGACCAGAACTTGATGGAATATGGGTGCTGAACACAGCGGTTTCTAGTTTTTACACCGGTTTGAAAAAATTGTAGCTCCAGCATTGGCTACAATCATTGAGCTCTGATCTTGTAAAGTGTCTATAGAGTGGCCCTGATATGTTGGAGCTTGACCTTGACAATGTTTACTTGTGTTAGAAGTCGGTATAAAATGGTCATGTTCTTGCCATTTATTTGAGTTGGATTATTTTCAAAATTATTACAAAAGCAACCAAGCTCAATTGCAATAGTCACCTTTCCTTATTAATTCCAAACAAAATAAATATTTTATTAAAAGGTCAGATGTCTCAACTTATTAGAGCTACACTGCTGTATGTATATGTGTCTGTAAATGAATATTATTGCATTTGCTATTCACTGGTGTCCCAAACTAAAATTTTTGGGAGTTGAAAAATTCTTAATTTTCCTATTAAAATTTAAATTTTGCCGAATGATAAAATATGAACATGCATACATCTGATAATAACATTTATTAGGCCTCATTACAAAACGATTTAAAAAATTTAAAGAAAGAAAAAATCTCAATTTTGCAATATTATAATCAAATTTGCTGAATCGTCTGCAAAATTTGCCAAATAAGGGATTTTTTTTTTTTTTTTTTTTTTTGAGGTCCAAGTGACTTTTCTCCTGACCCCCTATCAGGGCGCTTCTGTTGCCACTGCTCATCCTTTCCTAGAAACTTGGAGATAATGGGCCTCGTTGCCTCATTTTGTAAACACATAAAACTTAATTTGCTACTAAAATTTTAAGTGACGGAAATTCATTTTAATTGTTCTGGGAAATGTTTTGGCTTAATGTATTTGTTCAGCATTTTAAATTCTTATTCAATGTACGTTATATCTTTGGGTAAGTTTTAGAACAGTTGGTCATTCACTTTATATCATAATCAAAGTATGTTAACAGGGCCCAATGCAGGCCGAAAAATAACATCTGAATAAGCAGAAATGCTATCACCTTTTTCAAAATAGATCTTTTCAAGGGCGTTGCAGTTATGGCTTTCCATCTCAGACTCTAATTTGTTTTGTTTAACACAAACTGAACTAAGCCTTATCTACCCACCCCTACCCGAAAATACGGTATGTAAATAAAAGGAAAATTCAAGAATAAACTGGAACACTTATTTTATTTCTATTGATAAGTGGAATTTAAGGTTGTTTACTGTTATGAAAGGAAGAAAAATAGTCTTCATAATTACTACTTTTCTTTTTTTTTTTTTGAGTATTAGTCTTTTTTTAAGGTGTTAGTAATTCATAATTTTTTTTGACAATGTAAGTTTTTGTATTATTTAATAATATGATTATAAATGTAACAATGACATAAGTTTTTTGTCAAAAATTCAATAACTTAAAATGTGCTGTGAAAAAATAGCGAACAAGAAGTATATTCACAAAAATAGGATGACAATTAAATATATTCACAAAAATAGGTAGTAAGATAAAAATCCTGGATTGGGCCCTGGTTAAAAAAAAGTCGTGTTTTTAGTGTTTAGTTGTTGATATATTGTTATTCATATACAAGACTATTTTCTGCTTTTATTTTAGATCAAGAATTGAAGAATATTATTGACAAACTTGCTCAATTTGTTGCTCGAAATGGTCCAGAATTTGAACACATGACAAAACAGAAACAAAAGTATAATCCTAAATTTTCCTTTTTGTTTGGTGGTAGCTATTTCCATTACTATCAATATCGTGTGACAACTGAACAAGCAAGTAAGTTGTCTTTCCTCTTGTTTTTGTTCTAAATCATTTTTTAATCACATATTACTGTGTTGCTGAATTTAAAGTCGATCGTCCTTATTTTTTTGCAGTTTTGAAACAAAAAGAACGCAGTTTAGAACAGCAGGCCATTGTTCAGCAGGCACTCAATCGTCAATCGATTCAAACTGCCCCTTGGCAACAGCATCTTCATCAGTTACAAGATACCTCTCAAGAACAGATCAGGCAGAGTGAACAGAATCTTGCTGCTCAGCATCAATTATTGCTGCAACAGCAACAGGTATTTTGTTTGATGAACTTATTTAACCTCCTGCCATGTTTTAGGTTATACTTTTTTTTTCTCTTGAGACTAAGAATGAAATGTGATTTAGTTCTCTCATTTTAAATAGCATTTGACCTTTTCTAGTTCGTCTTGGAAACAATATAATACTAATGAAAATGCTTTTCCACTATAAATCACAAATTGAGGTCATTTGAAGATTTTGTGGCTTTCATATTGTCTGATTTTTGATCAATTTTTAACATGAAGAGACATAACATCTTGCATCTTTTAAATTTCATCATATTAAAGAACAAGAATTCAAATCTGATTTAGATCTGTTAAACTGAAACTTTTTTTTAGCAGATTAGATAAAATGTAAATTAAATGCTATCAGAGGGATAGGGAAATTGCTGATAACTATAAAAATCTTGAAGAAGCTAGAACATTTCAATTAATATTTTTAAAGTAATCTTAAATGTCACTCATATTCTGCAGAAATAATTTCCCCAAAATATTGCACAGAAATTTGAATTGAAAAATATGAAATGGGCTTTGGGTTGTCCTTAAAGTATTCAATTCGTCGATTATTAATGGATCTAAGCATTTGACTAATATTTAGCATGTATGGGATTTATTACAAACTTTCTTGAATGGTACATTTTGATGACAACAATTTGTAGATTAAAAGAATATTCATGCCATTTTGACTCTCTTCCACCGACTCCAAGGTTTTTTTTTCTTTCTTTAAATAAACAGACTAATTTTCTAATGTTAAGTAAATTTTAAATGCAGTCTATTCTGATGAAAACAACATTAATAAATCGCAAAAGTGTCGAATTATTTTATCTGTATTGTATGCGAAAAATTTTTAAAGTTTGCTTTTTTAAAATTGCCATTATTATTTTATTTTCAGCACTGAAGTATTGTTTTGGTTTAGTTATCTTTATTTTAGAGATATGGTAAATTTCAGGGAATTATAATCTTTGTAGAAAAGTGAAGGCTTGATTTGCCATGGCGCTGGAATTAACTATCAGTTTTTGTTTTCTAGGTTCAAGTAGATGAAGTCATACGTAAAGCCCAGGATGAAAAGCTGAGTAAACTAGCGTCAGAAAATGAAATAGATCTTAAAGAATTAGATGGTATACTGCAACCAATTATTGATAGTTGCACAAAAGATTCTATATCAGTAAGTAGTTTTGTGTCATTACGAAACACGTACATGCATTTCATTTCATTTCATTTCATTTCGCACTCCAGGGTCCCTCGTACCTACCACAGCTTCGTGGTTTAACCAGGATAGGGCCCTGAAGAGCGCTCTGTTCCTAATTTTGAACCAGAACCTAGGGTCGAGCAAACCCTAGGCACAGCACCCCCAGAGGCATCGTTTCACTTGGAGGACTTTATGGCCACGACATTTTTAACGCCTCCCAGCCACCATTAAACAAGACGGTGGATCTTTGATCGGCTGGGATCGAACCCGGGTCCCCCCGGACACGAGTCCGATGCCTTACCGATCGGGCCACCACAGCCGGCACGTACATGCAGCTTACTGCATAAACATATTTCGGTGTTATGAGAAACTCCTTTTGCAATGCAAAGAAAGTGAACTTATAGATAGACAGACATCTGACAAAAGAAGTCAGATGAAAGGACTTTTATCTGTTGTCTTTTCATACATAAGCTCATTTTCTATGCATTGGAAAAGGCATTTCTTGTAACGTCAAAAAAGAAATATGAAGTAAGCTGCTAGTTTTGTTCAATAAAAGTTACTTCATACATGTGATTCTTCAGCCAATTGGCGGAAATCAGTCAATTTGAATGACCAAACATAGTTCCGTTCTTCTACCGATCTGCCTTAAAAAAATTTCAATCCATTTAAAATTTCCACGATCTATAGACGAAGGTAATGGGAGGCGACAGCAATCTACCCAGAAATTTCAATTTGAAAAAAATAAGAAATTAAATAAAATGAAACAGAGTTAGAGAAACGAAAATGATAAAGTTAAAAATCAAAAATTATATATTTTTTTTCTAAATGCATTTAATAGCACTTTTGCCCATCAAACCAACCAGTCACAACATGTCAAATATTTTCAGCCAAATTGTTTTGAAAGTAATCACATGTATGTTACTTTTAATTTTACATTAATGTGTTTGTTTTGAAATCAAAATTACTTGTTTCATTTTTTGTTTTATTTACTGTATTTTATTTTTATTTTCACCTTTTATGTTTTGATGTATTGCATTAGATTCAATTTTTTTGTGAGTGCATATTTTATATCTTACTATTTCTTAAAATAAGACTTAAATATTTTGGATATTATTTAAAAATTTTCAATTGCAAGCTTTTAGCTTACTGTTAAAACGTTCCCTTAATATATTTTGCATTGGGGGAGGGGGGGGGGGAACTTACAAGAACATTATTTTACTGCCATTTGTGATTTTTTTTCTGCTATTTTGCCCTACTTGTAGCTGGTAATTTGAAAATGTATTGTTATATTTGTTGCAAAGTTAAACTACTATGTTCTTACTATATTAAAATGCCTCTGTCTCAGATATTTATGCATTTTGATAGTATTGCATTAGAACACAGTAGAAACTAGTAATTGAAAGTTTTTGCACCTGTTTTTACAACAACACCTTCCTCCCCAAAATAAAAGGGATTTCTTTTGTTTTTATTTTATCTATTACATACTTATCAAGGACTTAGAATCTTTGTTTATTTACACATTTTCATTCCAGTTTTATTCTGCGTGAGCAAAATGATATTCATACTAAGCATGACGTAAAGGCTTAATTTTTGAAGCTAATTTAATTGCTATTTAATTGTATAATCTTGTTGCATTTTGTCTTAATGTGTATGTTTTAAACAAAAAATAGTGGTACTTATTTGTGCTTTTTTTCCCTTTATTTATTTAATTAGACTGGGAAAGGATGGATTTTTTCTCATGGGACTACTTATGCTAAATCTGAAGTCATTATCTTGTATATTTTGAAAAGGTATGTACTGAATAACTTTTCTCGATACATTTTTAGACTACCTTTTAATCAATTTATTATTTTTATTAAAAGTTTAGAAAATTAACCAGGGGTCTGGCCAGAGGAAATTCGGGTCCGTTAACGGAACCTTCACAAAAATACGATCAAGCAAAACGGACCCTTCACAAAAATACTATCGAGCAAAACGGACCCTTCACAAAAATACGATCAAGCAAAACGGACCCTTCACAAAAATACTATCGAGCAAAACGGACCCTTCACAAAAATACGATCAAGCAAAACGGACCCTTCACAAAATGCTGATCAAACAAACGTACATTTCACACATTATTCATTCAAAAAGCAAATCTGAAATCAAAATAATGCATAGCATATTTCTGTGTAAAAGCCCATAACTTTTGGACCTTTTCTGAAGTTCAAGAAGGAAATTGCTTATCCTAGTCTGTGGAGTTAGCCACAAAAACAGCCGAAATATTTCACTTCCAGATACCAGTGTGAAATTTGGTACAGAGCTTATGTACATATATAAGAACAAAAAACCGCCGGGAGACGCTTGATCAGGGGTCATGAACTCCCGTGATGACGTCATCAAGATGGCCGCTTTTACAGGTAAATACGTTCCTTTAATTGCCTAAAACTCCATCATAGATTGAAATATTGCAAAACTCAAAAGTATCATCTGAAAGCTCTTTGTAAGAGCTATTTAGAAAGATTTAATTTTTCTTTCTGAGGTCAAGGTCCCACCTGTAATGACGTCATCAAAATGGCCGCTTTTACAGGTAAATACGTTTGTTTAACTCCCCATAAAACTCCATCATAGATTTGAATATTTCAAAACTCAACTATATCATCTGAAAGCGCTTTAAAAGATCTATTTGGAAAGGTTTAATGTGTCTTTCTGAGGTCAAGGGCCCACCTGTGATGACGTCATCAAAATGGCGGCTTTTACAGGTAAATACGTTTGTTTAACTCCCCATAAAACTCCATCATAGATTTGAATATTTCAAAACTCAACTATATCATCTGAAAGCTCTTTAAAAGAGCTATTTAGAAAGATTTAATTTTTCTTCCTGAGGTCAAGGTCCCACCTGTACTGACGTCATCAAAATGGCCGCTTTTACAGTTAAATACGTTTGTTCAACTCCCCCTAAAACTCCATCATAGATTTAAATGTTGCAAAACTCAAATATATCATCTAAAAGCTCTTTAAAAGAGCTATCTAGAAAGATTTAATTTTTTCTTTCTAAGGTCAAGGGCCCACCTGTGATGACGTCATTTGAGGCCATTTTGATGACGTCATTACAGGTGGTGAAAAAATAAATCTTTCTAAATAGCTCTTTTAAAGATCTTTCAGATGATGTAGTTGAGTTTTGCAATATTTGAATCTATGATGGAATTTTAAGCAGTTAAACGAACGTATTTACCTGCAAAAGCGGCCATTTTGATGACGTCATCACAGGTGAACCCTTGACCTCAGAAAGAAAAATTATATCTTTATAAATAGATCTTTTAAAGCACTTTCAGATGATATAGTTGAGTTTTGAAATACTTAAATATATGATGGAGTTTTAGGGGGAGTTAAACAAACGTATTTACCTGTAAAAGCGGCCATTTTGATGACGTCATTACAGGTGGACCCTTGACCTCAGAAATAAAAATTAATTTTTTCTAAATAGCTCTTTTAAAGAGCTTTCAGATGATATGTTTGAGTTTTGCAATATTTGAATCTATGATGGAGTTTTAAGCAGTTAAACGAACGTATTTAGCTGTAAAAGCGGCCATTTTGATGACGTCATCACGGAATGACCTTGACCTCCGATCAAGTGTCTCCCTTCGTTTTTTTGTCCTCCTATGTGAATTTAGGCCCCACATAAAATTTCAGACTGGTATCCGGAAATGAAATATTTTTGCACTAACTCCACGGACTATCCGCCAACTTTGCGAAAAAAAGAAAAAAAAAGTCCGCACTTCCTGCCTACCCTGTGATGCTCGGGCAAGCAAAAAATCTTTAGTGTAAAATGTAGCACTTTTTGTTGGTTTCTTTTAAAGAAATTAACAACTTAAAAAAGGTAGTTGTTTTGCTTTAATGGTTCTGCTTGTTTGTTTTATCATATGCAAATCAAAGCGGCTTGCGATGTTGCTGTTATGGATTTCTCTGGAAGTGCAGAGTAAGGATTTTTCTCCCTGCTATGGACTTAAACATAAAGGAAATAATAATAATAGCAATTATCCACCGAATGAACTTAGAACTGCAAACAGATAGCTAGGGTTGGAGAAAAAATGGGATTGCTTCTGGGTTGTGCGATCAGCTATTTAAAATTAAAATTATCTCCATCTGAAGTCTTTGGTGCGATGTTTTGACCTTATTTTGGCAGAAAATTATCTGTTTTTTTATTTCATTTATTCATTATTTTTTTTAATGCTTACAAGGGTGGTGTTTTGGTTACATTCAGGAATTAATGTATTTTTGCGTCTGTTAATATTGGAAGTCTAGTATTGTTTGTTTTGTTATGTTTCCCTACCGTATTTTTTCCTCCGAATTTTTGGTGATTATTAATGACATTCATCATGATTATCAATGACATTCATCATATAAACCTGATGAAATGTAGCTCTAAAATTTTTGACTTTAATAAATTATTAAAAACCGTTTTTATATTTCTGATGCTTTCATTTTGAAATAAGCGATTTCTGCATCCGATATGAAAATCAAATTTTATTTACGTTTCAAGCTAATTACTCTTTATTAAGAGGCAAATAAATGAAAATTCGCTTTATTTTTTGCTCAGATCATTATTTTAAACTTTTTAAAGCAAAAATGACTGTTCTTTTACGAGTCTAAATGTTAAACGATCGTTCCATTTTATTTTTGCATTAATTGTGTTAACAGACATCAATAATATGTTTACCATGGACCTTTAAAATGCAATTGTAAAAAAAATTCACCAAAAACATTGTTTTATATTCCGTTTTTATGCTTTTGATGTCCCTTGAAGGATCACTTAGAAAACTGCAATCTCTTTGCATCCGCTACAGGAATCGGACTTTTCGCATTTTTTATGTTTAATACGCTTTTTTAAGAGGAAAATAAATGAAATTTATTTTTATTTTTTATTAAATTGAAAAAAAAATTTGCAATTTTTTTTTTTTTCAAAATTATTTGATTTTCACAAAATTAGTTGATTTTTAACAAAATTATTTATTTTTCACAAAAAGCGGACCCTGTGAAAAATCCTGGACAGACCCCTGTTAACCCATGATTCAATTTCGTAACTAGTAGCAGGTACAATAAACTAATTGGTAACTAACATTTACTGTGAATGTATGAATATGACTCTAAATGTATGACGTGTTTTATTGCCATGTCTTTTATAGCATTTGTACAATTAGAATGTTTCTCTTACATCCGTTATGTCATTTGTACAATAAGAATATTTCTTGTATTATTAATTTTATGATGAGATTTACGTTGCTTTATTGCGTTCAAAATTATTTCTAAAAAATTTCCTTTCGAAAAATTACAGAGTTACAGAACCCGGTGCTACATTTGAAGCAAAACTACATCTTGTTTATTTAATCAATGATGTGCTTCACCATTGGTGAGTATTACAAATTTACTTTTGACTAATTAATAGTATGGGCTAGTAGCTAAGTTAGTATTTTTATGTTTTAGTCTAGCATAGTTTGCTGTCTCTAAAGATATAGTTTTGAAATGAGGATATTCTGGTAGCTATAAACATGCTAAAATATTGCTATATATCTCAGTTTAAATATTAAAAATAGACTAAAATAACTATTTTTGGCACTGTTCAGCTTGCTACACACGTTTTTATTTAATGACTAAAGTTCATAATTTATTATTTTTGATTTTAAAACATGGGGGATTTCAAAACATTTCATTACATTGTGGAAAAAATTGGAATAGATAAAGACATTAACAGATTGTAGGTTAAATATTGTTCAGAATTATTTTTTATACACACTTTTTTTTAAGGCTTTGTATACGTATACAAAGCATATAAAGCCAAGTTGTAAAAATTAGTCAATCTTTTCTTTTATGTGCTCTGGTAAAAGAAGGAATTGAAGAAAGAGAAACATAGATAAGTTTCGCAAAAATATTTTTGCTGCCAAAAGCTCAAAGATAATAGTAATGATAAAAAGTAATAAATAAATAACTGTAATGATTGTAGTATAATGAGTTTAAAAAAAGGAAAAATGTTGATGTCCGTTTGAAATTTATAAATAAAATTTCAGTTCTGAATATTTTATGTCTTTCCGTTCATCTGTTGGTCTTTTTTGCATTGCTGACTAATTACACTATCTGCTTTGTCCATCTTTTGCCACAGCACAAATTGTTGATTTTGTGAGCAATAAAATAGATAGAAGCCGTTAATGTTGTAAAATTGTATTTGCATGTGTTTCTCAATCTGAAATTTGATTTGACTCAAACAAGGAGGCAGCTCTGCCCGCTCACAATTCTATTGCTGAAAACTCACTTTAGCAACCAAAACTTAATAGTTATTAAAACCACGCTGGGAAAAAAATATATATGTACAGATTCAGATCATGGCAACGGACTATTGTAACTGAAGCAGTTGAAAGTAAAATGTTCTCTGATATTAGTTCGCTTAATGTATAAATAAAATAAATAAGGTGATGGGTTTGAGACATAGGTTAATAATTTTGAATTTTTAAAAGAAAACTGAGTTACAAGCTATGAATTTTACAAATCAGTAAAGCATTACGTAATTGATTTTTTTACAGCAAAAAATGTTTCAATAATGGTTATGACATTTATAAAATTCTACTGAATAAATTTTCAATATTAAATGGTTGTCATTTAATTATTTTACCTCAAATCTACAGTATATTAGAATGTGATTATCATTCTGAAGAATTAACAACCTCAAATACTCTTATAAATCCTCTAAAAATGCATAAGAATAAAAATAAATAAATTAATGAAAGTATTTTAAAATTGGAAAGGGCTTTTAAAATTTTGAAAAATGTGCTTAATGTACGAAGTCTCAACAGCAGCATACTAAATACAATGTTTAGATTATGGGCTTTCTTACTAAGTTTAAATAAAATGCTCCAATTAACTCCACAGCAGTTTTCCTTACTTTTACCTTACATATGTACGAATGTTTTTTTTAATGACGAGACAGAGGCATCTCAGTTAATGGCAAACTGATGGATGATGCTCTTCTCTCAGTATTGTTCAATTAATTTCAAATGTGTATTCCAAACCTGCTTTATTTGGTGAATTAAAATATCTACTTTTATATATTTTCTCTATGGGAAATAATGTAGCTTTTTATTTGTTATTGTCTTCATTATTTTTCTTTTTTTTTTAATGCGTCCAAAATATTTTTCATATTAGAATTGGAATAAATGACTTATACTAACTACTTAATGATTTATAGAATCAGTGTATTATAGTTAGAACTTAAGACTTGTTGTGACATATATGTAAAATTTAAGATATTGTGAGTTAGGATTTTTATTTATGATATTGTAAGCTAAGACTTATACTTAAGATATTGTTTCTTATATTTAAAATTTAAGTTTTTTTGACTTCTTTAACTTAACTCTTAAAATAATGATTAATATTTAATGATTAAGATATTGTGACTTTTGCTTAAGTTACATATAATACCAAAGCGTTATTTGCTGTTTTAGTATTCGTAAGAATGCAGAAGATTTAAAGAAAATATTAGAAACGGCTGTTGTTCCGATATTTTGCTCTACCAGTATAGGTGTTGAGGCTGATAAACAGCAAAAACTTTCAAAGGTAATATTACATGTAAATGTAGCTGTATGAAGTACGTATTATTTCTTTTAAAAAGGGCTTTAATCTGAAATTGTTATTCTTGTATTACAAAGGCTACTTTAAAACGAAATCTGTGAGGAAAATTCTTTGCATTTTAAGGGTTTAATTTATAATTTTGGAGAGAAATGCATGTCTTTTAAGCTAATTGCAGTCCTGATTGCACTGACTAACTATTTCATTCATGTCTTGCTGGTGTTATTTCAAGACTGAATGTGAAATAGTTAATTTAAACATGTATTTGAAACAATACCTGCGTTTGAATGCACTTGCATTATTATTATAAAGTAAACGAGTGCATCAAAAGTATTGTGATTTTTATGTTAGTACAACATCTCAAAATTACGGTAGTAAATCCTGCCTTTAATTTTGTGTTTGTCTCAGTGTAAGTTCAAGCTCCTCATCCTGGCTTAGAGTCGCTGTTCTGAAAATGTGAGAGGTCCATGTGGTTTTCATATTGAGTTCTCTAATCTTCATCAAGTGACAGGTGTAAAAAGCTTTTCTGTTTTCCTCAGATTCAATGTGCTATTGCTGTGCCTTTAGAAAGTCTCCAGGAAAGAAACTTTTCATCCCCAGGAACTCTGCACTTACTATAAATTACGAAATAAGCTTTATTTGGTATAGTTTAGGAATGTTGAGGCCTTAGAGTCATGTAACTTAAAGAAAAGCAACAAAATGAGTCAGATCAAAGTCATTGAATTTCTGAAATAGATTTTATTCAGTATAGAATTTTCTGAAACTGACTTTTTTGCTCATAACTCTGTTCATTGGGTTCTTACTCATTCAAATCAAGTGTCAAACCTCTTGCTTTACTAATTTTGTATTGCTGTATGCAGTGATAATGGAGGGGCATCAAGTTTTAAGGTATTTGATGCACTTCTTATCAGAGATTTAACAAGTCTTTTTAGACTGTCCTTTTTTGTTCTATCTAAAATTATGAAAAACCCACTCTTTTTTTTCTGGAAATAAAATCAATGTTAGTCTAGCTCCTTTAATTAGGGGTTCAGTTTTTGTAAATCTAGGTCTTGTTTCGTCAAAGTTGAAAATGTACTTCACAAATGTACACTCTACATTTTGAAATACTAAATGCAATCATGTAACATTAACGATTTTCGAAAAAATTCCCTATTCATAACATTGATGGTTTTCTTATTGATTTTTCCAAATTTTTTAAATAAATTAAACCCTGCAAAAATTATTGTTCATTTTTACGAGTGGTTTTATCATCATGAATCAACTTGAATGCAATAGATTGAAATATTTGAAGAAATTAAATTACAAGCGTGCAAAAGTCTGCAGTTACTAAAGGTAAAATGTGGAATGGGCTAAAAACAATGGTAAAAATGCAATTATTCATGTCGGGCTCTTAAAATCATATTATAATTAATTTAAGCAAGTTTTACAGAAATAAATCTTCGTATTTTGAGCTAAAAAGTTGGGATAGGCGCTCATAAAAACAGCCAAAAAGGATTAAATTTTACAGACATGTTTTGCTCCCTTAAGGGGTTACAGTACCTCAAAAATGACCAAAAGACCAAAAAAAAATTTATTGCTTATTTCAAAAGTAAAAGTTATTTAAAACACTCAGAAAAAAACAGCATTGTTCTAGCTAAATTATTTAAAAAGTTATGAGTGACTTTAGGGCATACATGCTATGTGTTCTAATGGAAAAGCCAAACTTTAAAGGGCTTTTTCTCGGTGATCAGTTTTTAGTGTTTCTATGTTACTAGAAATGCTAAGGAATTTTTTCTATTAAAGATATAACTTTAAAGCAATATTTTTTGCACTCAGGATAATATATTTAACAAAACTGTGCATTGAATAATCGTTTTATAAATTACAAAAATTTTTAGAGTTTGTTAAACCTCGAAGAACAAAATTTTCTAAGAATTTTTTACATAAAAGGTCACAAAATATTTTCTAATCAAAATATAAGAAAATGAATGCACAGATTTGTTGAGGTTTTCCTTGCGATCATTTTGCAAAAAGAAATTTTGAAATTAGTGCAAAAACAAAAAAGCCTTAGGGTTTTAAAAAACTGAAATTTTCTTACATTTTTCAAATTTTCAAAAAAAGTTTTCAAAATTTTTGATGTTTGAAAACAAATTATTGATTTTTAAACAAGTGCAGAAACAAATATTTCAAAGAATTAACTTTTTCACTTAAATTAAAGAAATTTGTTAGAAAGGTACTGTAACCCCTTAAGAAAGTATTGCAGTAAGTTAATTTTGAAAACTGAAAAATCCATTTTTCGAGGAAGACTTTTTAAAGAGAGAGTTGTGAAGTATCAATTTCAAAATTCAAATATTATGAAGAATCTGTTTTCATCCTAAAATAATTTGTGAAGAGTTTTTGCAATAAAATGTTTTTAAAAGAATCTGTCAAAGACCCAAATTTCTTCATATACCAACGTCAATAGACCACTGGCTGTGTAAGATTTTTTTGTGTTTGCTGTTATAACCACTATATGAACTGAGCATTATAAGACAGTTTTACCTCAATGTGAAATATTTTTAGTTGGAAATATCTTTTTCTTAGTGAAAACGTGACAAAACTGTGCATTAACCCTCTTGGTGGTAATCCTGAGTACACTTGGGCTAGTCGATCGAATTAACATTGAGTGGGTGCAGTCCTACCTCTAACAATTTATAGTATCTTCTCTACGGATAGACGACACAGACGTAACTTCAGCTTAAATATCAGATTCAAAGGCCAAAAAATCGAAAAAGCTGATACTCCTACTTACCTTGGTATTACCCTAGACCCAGAACTTCGCTTTACAAAGCACGTAGAACTTACTGCAAATAGAGCTCTTGGAAGATTAAACATCCTCAGGAAACTTTGTGGAACCACTTGGGGCTCTAGATCTCAGACCCTGAGAAACACATACTGCACCATCATCAGACCCATCCTCGAGTATGCTACTCCAATCTGGGCTCCTGCTTCAACTACTACGAAACAACAATTAGATTCTGTGCAACATAGAGCCTCAAAAATTATAATAGGTGCCGTCTCCTCAACTAACAATGAAAAAGTGGAACAAGAGAGTGGTCTTCCACCATTGGAAAGCAGACGAAATCTCGCCACTGTCAAGTTCACAAATAGACTCCGCAGCAACAACAAAGACCATATATCGAGCAGAGTTTTTTACAATTGGAAAACCTCAACAAGGCTCAAAAGATCATCAACCCTTCAGTTAGATAGGGACATTAGAAGACAGATCCATCTGGAGCATTCATCCCTTGATTTCCTACAGGAACCTCTTTTTCCAAATAAACCTCCACCGAACACAACTATTCATTTAAACTTGCTTAAACCATGTTCGAAAAAAGAAGATCCTATTCTGCTAAAACAAAAGGGCCTCGAAACAATAGAGAAGCTTTCGCAAGAGAACCTTGCTACTGCCTATACTGATGGTTCTTCAGATAAATCCCTCGATGGAGGAGGAGCAGGCATCCTTTTTACCCTTCCAAGCGGTGAAAATTTCAACCTTAAAGTTAATGCAGGCTTTATTTCTTCTAATTTCACCAGTGAACTCGTGGCGATCAAGGAAGCTATAACTCATTTCCTAAATAATTCTCAAGCTATGGATCTTGCTGAGGGACTGGTTGTCTTCTCGGACTCTAAATCAGCCCTTAAGGCCATCCGGAATGGAGAAACTAACATCACCACCACTATAAACAACTTGCTCGATCAGATGCACCGCAAAGGGAAATCTTGCGTGTTGCAGTGGATACCCGCACATGTGGGTATCGAGGGAAATGAGTGCGCGGACGCCCTGGCCAAAGAGGCACGTAGTCTTAACCAACCTCTCTCCACCATCACACTTGCAGATGCGAATGCAGTGGCAAGATGCAGAATTTTAAACCAGGCCTTAAAGAAACAATTGATAACCGACTTCGACGTTCCTAGAAATATTACAACCACAATCGCCCGTCTCAGAACAGAACATTATAAAGGAATGAAAATGTTTCCTGACGGGACAAGGACTTATCCTTTCTGCAGGAACTGCCCAGACACCCAACTCACACCAAGACACATCTTCGAATGCCCAAGCATTACTGCAGAGATCTTGAAACTCGGTTTGCTACCAGATAGAGATCTCCTGCAAGAGACCCTCTACAGTCCTGAGGCACCGAAGTTAGCGGCTACGGTCCTTCGGACCTTCGACAATATTTAGCACAATCCGTAGACACGACATCATCATCATCAGTCCTACCTCTAGGATGGTTTATTAATATATATTTCCAGAAATCAGAGGCATTTTTAATGCTTTTGTAAGAATATTTCATGCATTGAAAATTGGAAATATGCCTCAAAAACTTAGTCAAGTGTATTTTAACTTGACATTTTAAATTTTGGCATTGTAGGAGGGGTTTGTTGTTTTTTCAAAAATTGCATTTTATTGTTCATTTTTTTTGACATAAAATATTTAAATTTTAAAAACTTAAAACAGTATACATCTATTCTTTTTCTAATTTTTTTTTTTTTTTTTTACGAAATTGATCACTATCCTATTGTGTTTTTCACTGTTTTTGTACATTATCATTCCTCTAAAAAAGGTCAAAGAATATTCTCACATCTTGGAAAAGTCTTCTAGCTATATTTCTGGCAGAAGTATACTCCACTAGTGTTGAATTCTTTGAAGAGAATTAAGGAATTAAATGTAATTAATAATTAAACATTAAACATTCAATGCTATTAAGAATAAATGATTATTAATTGTCGCACCTTCAGCAGTAAAAAGGTAATTTGTGCAATTTTATAATAGCACAATTGTAGTCAGAACTTTGTATCATTCAAAACTAATGAAAAATAAGCCAAAGGCATGCTAGAATGCACATAAGTTAGATACATTAAGTTTTAAATTGTAAGAAACACAATGTGACAAAATTTATGTATGAAAAATTCAAATAATTTTTTCTTGCTCAATCTTTTCTTTAATTTCTCTACTGAAAAAAAGTATTGAAGTAAACAAAAACAAAATTTTACTCTGCTGAATCAAAATATGTTTTGTCTTATTATTATTATGCTTTCTTTTGTAGCTCCACAAGTTATGGGAAACAAACAAATATTTTTCACAAACTATTCTAGATGTAAGTTAAAATTGATGTATATTTTCGAGCATTGTATTCTTAACATTGTTATTATAGGTGAAAGGTAATACATTTTTTTACTTTTAGCAACTTCAAAATCCAGCAGCATCTTTAGCAGCATATCAGGTAAAGTATAAAATTCAACTAAATGTCTCAATTTTTTAATTTATTTTTAATCATTTCCTGTAAAAAAGTAAATAGTAGTCGTATCAATTTCCAATTAAAAACCTTACTTCCACATCAGAAATCATAAAAAAACTTACTTAGTTCAACAAAGTATTGAAAGTGCTATTGTTGCTGTATGAATGAATTTGTAGTTGTGATTCATGAAAGCTCAAAAGTTGAATTACAAAGCTTAAAATGTTACCACATGTTCAAATAACTCTGCTTTCAGTTGATGAGAAATAAGTCTAAATGTAAACATTGTTAATATATAAAATATTAATAAATACATTGATCGATGGATAGATATAAGAAAATTGAAACCACTTTAAAAACATCTAATATGTAAAAATACAGTCAAATCCCATTTTAGCAATGTTCATAGTAGGAATAATGTCTACATTCGTAATATTGGTGTAAAAAAACTTCATGACAATCAAATGATTTTGCTGGTCTCTTATTACCACGTTATTTGGCTGTACAGTCAACGCTCGATTTCACGATATCTTCGTCCCATAGAAAAGGTCTTCATAACAAGTGGTCACTATAAGAGGTAGAATTAAAAAAAAAAAAAAAATGCACATGCATCGTGCATGTTCACTGCTCAGTACTTTCATCAAAATTGGCGAATTTTTGAGGATTTCAACAAACATACAATTCTACATACAATGTAGTAATAAACTTAAAATCATCATTTTCAGACTTATTTTAGTCTGACTCTGAAGTACAGTTTTAAGGCTTACCTCATTATAGTGAATTTAATCTGGTATTCTTTTTCTTTTTGTCTAGTTTCATTTTGAAACTTTTTCTTGCCCTAACAAAAAATAAATAAAATGCAATAAAAATAAACAAATACAGTCAAGCATTGTTTATGCGTTTTTAAAAGGACTGCAAGAAAAAAACATATCGATGAAAAAACGTATGACAGGTATAAGTTAACACGCATTGGACTCTGCAGGAGACGGATTAAAGTAACATGTAAATGGTAAAAATGTATAAAAGCAGGGGTCAATTTAAAAAGAAATTAGATCCGTTACTGGACTCTTCACAAAATTCAGAAACTCAAAAACGGACCCTTCACAAAAATCAGACATTCAAAAACGATAGGTAATATTTTTAGCCGTCATTATTATTCACAAAATTACCTGTTGCTGTTCAGAAAATTACACACTATTTTTCATAAAATTCCAAAAACAGGACCCTGATAAAGAATCCTGAATTGGCTCCTGATAAAAGAGAAACATAAACGGTGTTTCACTGTTAATAAAAAGTTTTATAACTAGCCTATTCCTTTTTTTCTACAGAATAAATTGTGTTTTGTTTCCTGTGCAAAACCAGTACAAACTTTTCAGAATGATTTATGTTAATACTTGTGATATTTTCAGGCTGGTTTAATTGCAGAATATGCAACCTTGATCACACCTATCACAGCTGCCATTCAAACTCAGTATTCCATACTGCAGAAACAGCACCAAGATTTTGTTGCACATTTAACTGGGCAAATGCAGCAGATGCAGGTAACAGTCTGTTAATAACTTTTCCTCCTGCTGAATTGTAAGAGTTCTATTGAAATGAATTTCATTTCACTGTTATATATATATATATATTTATATTTTTTTCAACAAAATATCTTACACTTTATGTTAATTACACTTTGGCTTGAGAATACTGTTGTCAGTTAACTCTGCAGTATTTGTTTCAATTGTTAAAGTTATGCACTAGTTTGAAATGTTCACGTAAAAAGTTATGATTTTATCCTTGTTATTTTTTTTCTATTTTACCATCGAAATTTGCCAAATTTTCCTCAGCTCAATTGTAGAGCAAGGGTTCAATTATGGAGTTCTTGCTGTATGATTTATATTTATTTCCTGTGCTTATTATGCTTTGCTGGCTACAATCAACGCTCTTGAAATCTTTGAATTTACTGAAAGAACTTGTCGAAAGTTTCCATTCAAAAGTATAAACTTCCTCCCACAAAGCTCTCATTGGTGAGCGTAGTCCTCAATTTTTTGGAACCTATTATGTATATTAAACAGATAATAATAGATGCTGTTACGGTTTTTTTTAAGTAACTTTACTTATTATTATGTAAATAATCTGAAAATTTTATACCCATTACTGGTGGATAGATCTATTGTTTTTAGGCTTTGTTCATTTTTCAAGGAATCTCAAATGAAGTTCACTTCCTTACAAGATATTTTAATGAATTTCGTGTTTTTGAGTTTTCTGCTTTTATTGCTCACTCTTTTATTCTTACTTTGAAGATACCAGTTCCATATGCATTCCAAACTCCTGCCATGATGATACCTGGACAGCAAGCTGTAGCCGCAGCAACGCCTTACATCCAGCCTGCAGTGCTGCCCTACGAAGCACAAGCCATGCCACAAGTACCTCAAGCTCCTGAAATTATACCACAGCCTAGTCAAGTAAAGTCACTTTCTTTCATTTATTGAAATGAAGACTGTTTAAATTATATATCTACCACTTAAAGATAAAATTTTATGGTAAAGTTAATCTTCACACATCTATTATCTGACTTTTCTATACATTTTCTTCTCTTTTCTGCAGTAATCCAACTTTTAACATTTTGACTTTTGCTCGTTGTCTGTGATATATTTTTTACTTTGGCTGGGGAAAAAAGGAATTTTACTTTTGTTAAAGTGAGAAAACACCCATAGTGTCTTGATATTTCATTGTAAGAAATTAAAAGCATTTGTTAAAGCAACAACGGCTGCTCTTTGGGATTTAAGTTAACACGGTGAAATCAAGTTTCAATGAACTTCAAGATACCACAAATTTTGTTCTTTATAATGGGAATTTCCTTGTAATGAAATTAAACCAATGTAATGGAAATTAAACCTGGATTGAACATTTATTTCATTGAAATGGATCTTTCATTGTATTGGTAGATATAGGGGAGGGGGGGGGGCATAGCTTAAAAAGCATCAGGGAAAATAATTTATTGAATTTAGTGAGCATGTTTTTACAGAAGATTTTACATAGCAAATTTATTCCCCCCCCCCCCCCCCACTGTAAAACTCATCACTTTAACTGGAGTTTTTCATCCTAGCAAAGAAATAAGTACATGCAAAGTGCTTTGCGAATTTGCCTAATTTATATTGGAATTAATAAAATCTAACTCATTTTGTTGTTTATTAAGAACATGAAAGTATTGAGCCGAGAAAAATGTCTTAGCTGTTTTAAAAATAACTTAAAAATCCAATGTGCAGTTGAACAAACATTTCTATTAACACATTTGTTGTAAAATGTGTAAATTGATTGTTCAATGCATTTTCTTATTTTGTTTTCACCTCAGGGGGAATTATTTCGAAGTGACTATGTTACAAATGCAGTAATTTTTATAGTTATGTATTTATAATGTCAAAAATTAGAGGGGTTGAGATCATATGAAGGCTGTGAAGAGGAGGTAAGTTTAATGGTAAACTCTCATCTAAGAGGTTCAGTGAAATTACTGGCAGTTGTCTGAAAAATTTATTTGAAATAATGGGTTTAGAAAAAAAACTTTTTATTAATTTTTCTTTTTTT